>BGPR01005979.1:11329-86116 GCA_013235015.1 Araneus ventricosus | reverse complement strand
GTTCTGATAAATCGTTATAAAGACGGTTATGATAAAATAGGGTCACATAAAGATAATGAAAAAGATATGGATCCTGATTCTGCTATTGTTACATTTTCATTTGGAGCTGAAAGAACAGTGATTTTCAAGAGACTTAATTTTGACTCAGTTAAAATTCCTTTGAAAAATGGGAGTGTTTTAGTTATGAATCCACCAACAAATGAATTTTGGTTTCATGAAATTCCTAGAGAAAAAAATATAAAAGATATTCGCATTAGCTTAACGTTTCGAAAAAATTTATCAAAAAGAAAGTGAATGTTGATAAAAACGAGTTTTGATTTTTTACTTGTAAAAAAATGCATGTGATATATATTTATGTTGCATCAGATACTATACCTTATTGGGGTTTATAAATAAAACCTATTTTTCATAAATAATTTTTGTTCTTACTGACTTATTTTTACATGTCTTTATTTTTAAAATGTTTTAACTCTTAGAAGAATTGCGATTCTGCAAAATATATAATGTTTATTTATATGTCATTTTAATTTCAATACTTGAATTTATTTTTACATGTCTTTATTTTTAAAATGTCTTAACTCTTAGAAGAATTGTGATTCTGCAAAATATATAATGTTTATTTATATGTCATTTTAATTTCAATACTTGAATTTATAGAGAAGCATAGATATTTAAAATTTCTTAGGTTTGAATTAGTTTTTCTTGAATGATGAGCTTTGCTGAAATTAAACTTGAAATTTCGATTTTCTAACAATTTCACGAATAACAAAACGCAAAGCTATTTTAAAGTTGATTGACTTTGATGAAAAGTTGTTTTCAACTTAAAGCAATAGGCTTCATTTAAACGTTTTAGGTTTTAATTATTTTCTCAACTTTAGTATGTTTCATGAAATTTTATTCTGTGAAAACTGCTTCACTCTGAAAAGTGATTATTTTTTCACACTTATTATTTTAGAAAGTGAACAGAAATAGGAGATAATTATGCATAAAGATTTTCCTATTAAAAAAAATGTCGGCATTATTGTCATGATTGTCAATGTTCTCAGAAAGAAACCATTATCCATATATGCTATAAAAAGAATTTTAATTAAGAAGTTGATATGCCCCAGTCTTTCATTTAAAATAAAGAAATGTTTTTTAACTTTGAAAAAGTGTTATCATAGAAATACGATACTTATTCTCAGCTTATGTTTCTATTCTAACAAACGTAATGATGAGAAACACTCACATCACTGTATTATACTTAACAATATCACAACGGTAGCACTATCTAATCTGAACATAACACTTAAGGCAGGCTATCTTTACAATAAAAGTCTTATTATCTGGCAGTAAACATTACAAAGCAGAAAGAAAGAAATAGAACTTTAGATTTACCTCCTAGGAATCAATTTTCTAAAATAATAAGTCCTCATAGGAATTTATTTTCTGAAATAATATTTTTTTTTCTTTAGAAAAACAAATTGTATGTGTGCATATTCAAGTATTTATATATGTATATAGTAAGTACAAGTATATATATATATATATATATTCTTGACATTTTGTTTTATGAATGTTTATGCTGTATATGTTGCTTTTACAATTTTGCTATGATTGTTTCTTATTTGTTATATATATATATATTGTTTTTTATTCTTTTTAAATCTTCTTAAATGTATTTATATTTTTTATTCAAGAAATTCTTCCATTTTCGTTTGTTTTGTGCTTTTAGAAGGGATGACGGCAATTTTTAACGGATTTCGTTTGTCGTCAGCAGAAAAAAGCACAAATTAATATCATGAGCGAGCTTCGCTTCCTGACGAGCGGCTCGCTATGATATTTTTTCTTATTTTTTTTTTTTGGTTTTTTTTTTCTTGGTTTTGTCTATTTGAAATATTTGTCCTTTTTTAATTGTTTTGAGTTTTTTATTTTGTGTTTATATGTTGGTTTTGATATATATATATATATATATATATATATTATATTATATATATATATATTATTATTATTATTAGTATTGTGTCAGCATTAAGTTCTTTGTTAGAATTGTATTTGAGTAATAATAGTTTGTATTAATTTAGGTTAGATATTTACTGGGTGAACATTCTATTCACCGGTGGAGTGTGTGCCGAAACATTGGCCACATGAGGGCGCTGTTGCGCTTGCCTCAGCACCTGCAAATGTAAAAATGATAGTTGTTGTTTGTAATCGTTAGCTAATGTAAGCTGCGTCGCGGCAATAACGTCTATATCTTTAAAAACTATATTATTACTTTGCATCGTCATGAGTATCCTTTCGTCGCGAATGTATTAGACTGCGAAAATCCCTTGGAATTACACATTGATATCGCATAATGGCCACAAAAGCAACTGGGGTTGTTTTGTACCGCAAATTTCCATGGTACAAAGAAATCCTCCTCTTTGGTGCAAAGTTATCCCACATTAGAAAAAAATTAATTAAAACTTAATTAACAAATATAATTGGCATTCAAAGCAATAAAATGGAAGCTAGGTTTATTAGGTTTATTATTTATTACTAGGTTTATTATCTTTCACATTAAATGCACTTTTATTCAGAAATGTTGTACTTTCTTCAACAGAGACAGATTTTTCATCATTAAAATTTTCGCTGAAAAACTGGTTCAATGTCTTCTTCCTTCTGTAATCTTTAGAATTATTCTTATATGCGTTTAAGGACTGAAATACACTAGTCAGTGTTGCCAAAAAACTAGGAAAAAAATCTCAATACCGAACCCTTAATCAGTTAGCCTCTATTTCACTTTTCAATAAAAATTTTATACAGGTGCAAAGTAACCCCGTTTTGCGATATTGCTCTCGTCATGCAGATGAATTTATCTTCATACAACCTATGAATCTCCATGAATCTGATTCATAAATCATCAAGCAAGTTCACCGAAAATTTACGTAATTTATTTTTTGATTACACTTATTTTTTTATATATATAAGCGCTTTATTCTAAACTGAAAAGGGCGTAGTTATTGCAACACAAGCTCACCGGTTACTGTCGACAACCTACAACAAATTAAAATGTAAACGTCGTCCTCTGGAAGGGAGGAATTTTTCCTACTACTGTGGAACTTGGCTTATTCTAACGTTTTTAATTCGACGGTTATTCGAATTTATTTTGGTTAAGGTGTCAGAACTAAAATTTGTGAAAAAACTGTTTTTATTTCTGAATTGCTTTTGCTAGTTAAATATACCTGTACCTTGTATCCTCAGAGATCGTAAATGAATAAAATCTAAATATTCTATTCTTTCTTCTCTTAATAGACGGAGACTTACTGCTGTGCAATGTATTCAATAACAAAAGTAATAGGAGAATTTCTCACTTAAAAAAATTTTGAACACAGTTAATGTGAATTGTATACTGTCTATTTAAAGCATTTTTTGTACAATTGTTGTATTTAAAAATACTGTATATTGCTTATTTATTAAAGTTACTTATTTATGGAAATTATTATTTTTAAAATTATTAAAAATTTTGACTTATAATTTTAATCATGTTGAAACGCTATGAAAATTACTTACTGTTTATTTATTAACTGGAAAATCACCCGTCTTGGTATGGCGGGTGCAAATTTTCTATTCATTCGAGAGATTTCCTGTCAAATTTGACGTGTTTAAATAGATATATATGCGAGAGAAATGTTTTAACATTGATTGAAAACAAATAAAATAAACATATGTTTCATGACAGGAATTTTTTTTTATTTACATATTTCTTTATTCAAAAAACCTCTTGGTAAACAACATTCCATGTGAAGTATTTTTCGTTGTTTAACAATTTTATTATAATTCAATAACCATGAAACTCTCAGCTTGTCAAATGTAAGTCAAAAGTTAAAATTTCAAAGGAATTCTTTTTCGAAATTCTAATCAAAACAAAGCACTTCTCTGCTTGTCAAACGTTGCCAAAAAATATTATCAAATTATATCATCACCATTGCAATAAATAATCAGATGAATCGTGGCGTACAAACTACACTCATGTCCATAAATTAAGGATAATTCAGAATCACACAGAAATTGAACTCTAAAATAAAAATTTCACCTGTAGAATTATCACACACATCTTGAAGAAGAATATGCAAATTACAGGAAACTACCAGATGGGGCGCGGATAGTACGTCACAATGACGAGAGTGTAAGAGAGGGGTATATAAGGAATGGTGGCAAAAAAGAAAAATTGTTCACAAGCGCTTTAAAAGCCTTTCAGTGCAATAACCGCATAGTTATGGAACAAAGGAAGCATTTGGATGCTTTTTTACGTGGTAGAATTATCGGACGACTGGAATGTGGACGTACCCAGCTGGAAGTATCCGAGGAACTTGGAATCGCCCAGAGTGTCATCTCCAGGCTTTGGTAATGATTCCAAGATGATGGTAATGTGAGTAGATGTTACAGTACAGGTCGCCCCCGAGTTACAACGCCGAATGAGGACCGGTATTTGGCAGTTACTGCCAAAAGAAACAGACGGAGCGCAGCATCAGACCTGTCTCGTCAGCTCTCTTCAGCTACCGGTACGACAGTTTCAAGGCAGACCGTGTATAGACGCTTAGGGCACATTGGTCTATATGCTCGTAGCCTGTCAGATGTGTTCCACTTACCGCAACTCACTGTCGCCTGCGATTAACCTGGAGTAGAGACCATGCATTGTGGACACCGCAACAGTGGTCTTGTGTGATGTTTTCCGACGAGTCCAGGTTTAGTTTGCAGTCTGATTCTCGCCGGACTTTCATATGGAGAGCGCCAGGTACCCGTTACCACCAAGAGAACACCATTGAACGACCCCGTATCGGTGGTGCAGGATGGCTCGTTTGGGGAGGAATTATTCTTGGTTCCAGAACTGACCTGAATGTTCAGAGTGTAACGATGACAGGCCACATCTATCGGGATGTCATTCTGGAACAACATGTACGTTTGTTTCGGGGCGCCATGGATGCTGAATTTCTATTTATGGATGACAACGCTCGTCCTCACCGTGCAAACATTGTAGACGAATGCCTTCAATCGGAGGATATCACCCGTATGGATTGGCCAGCATACTCACCGGACTTGAATCCAATAGAGCATGTGTGGGATATGCTTGGCCGACGAATTGCAGCCCGTCAACCCCCTCCCACCTGTCTACCGGAACTTCGGAGGGCATTGCTTGATGAGTGGTGTAATATTCCCCAAGATCAGATTGATAATTTGATACTCAGCATGCCTAGGCGTTGTAAGGCCTGTATTGCATCGTCCGGGAGACATACTCCGTATTAACCATCATACTAACCACGTTATACTGTTTTTTGTAAATAGGTTCTTTTTTGAAATTTGCTCCAGGGAGTAAAAATCGCAATTTTTATTAATTATGTCAAACATATAGCATCTTTTTTGCTCTTTACCTTTTGTTTAATAAATAGACTTTACAAATAAGTCAAATTTGTTTTGCTTCTGTCTCTTTCTTTGCCTGAACTTCATTATCCTTAATTTATGGACATGAGTGTATATCACGCGCATGATATACCACTGACGTAATTCACTACTTTCTATTAAAAAATGGAAATTAATTTGAAAAATATGATTAATATAATTTAAAATTTCCCGGGATCAAAGAGAGATAAATTTTATAATAGTCTAATTTTTAGCAAAATTTAATTTCACTATTTTAGAGCTATTAAATTTGAAATTAGAACGACAATTACTTTTTTAAATTAAAAATTACTGAAATTTAGGTGCTCTAACAATGAAATAATGCTGTTTAACGTCTCGCAGTGCTATGGCGCGAGTTTTATTGTTGGTGACGTCAGAGCGTTACCGAGAGACAGACTGGGCTATTATATTAGTAATTGTGTGTTATTTATTAAAACTGCTAAATATTAAAAATAAATCTTTACTGCCATTTTTAGTCTAAAAATTATCGTTTTCTCTGGCAACAACAATTTTTAGTCCCGGTTTTTCTTAATTCGAATTTTTGTTGAGGCCTCGTCAACGTCGAATTATCTCAGTTCCATTGTATCGGTACACATGTGTTATTTATTAAAATTCTTAAATATTAAAAACAAATCTCTACTACCCTTTTTAGTCTAAAAATTAACGTTTTGTTTTGCAATTATCATTTTTAGAATCTGTTTTTTTTATTTGAATTTTTGCATTAACATAATTTTTTACTGTGGTCCCTTCAGCGCCGAATGAAGTTAATTCCACTGTATCCGTACGCCCTACTTGGAATTGGAATCCAAACATTTTTAAGGTAAATTTAATATCTGGGGAACTAATAGTTTGGAGAACTTTTCTGGAAAACTATTTTTCCTTCCTTTGTTGTAGCATCTGAAACAGGCTTTTATTTGTTTTTTCTTTATGTTTCGTCCAATACTTGGAAAAAGCTAATCCTAAGACAGATATGATATTATTGCATCATTATTACAAAAATTAAAGCGAAGCATGATAGTCACACTGCGTTGTGGATTTTCTCTTTCTTTACTGAAACCATTTGCTTGATGACTTTGGACAATAACATGATTAATGTTAATTCCTTAAAACTCTTCTATTTCAATTATCTATCCACCTATGTCTTTTTCATAACATGGACGAAATTTGTTTAACAGGTCAATGGTTTTAAGACGGAGTGAAATGAGCCATAATATAGTTCTAAAATTAATTGTTTTCCCATTACATGATCACTACATGCATTCTTTTTATCTTTTTAATTTCTTTACTTTTCATGCCTTACAAAACGCATTAATATAAAAGAGAGTATTTTCTTTTTCATGTGCAATGTAGGTTAAATTACTGCTAAGGAATGCGAAGAATATGTTTTGATTACTGTAAAACCACTAGTTTTTAGGAAAATGAACAATTTCATTTGAGAAAAGATAATAACTAGCAGAGTATTTGTTATTACAATAGTTAAAGGACAATCCATCTATTATTCTGATAGTTGGACAACTAGGAATATTTTGATGCAAAGTGCTTTTGTTCTTTCGATGCTTCGTGTTCAATATTAGCATTTCCTAGCATTGGAGCAGTGTTACGAACATGATAAACTTTCATTTCATGGGAAACTAACGGAAATTTCGCGATCTTACTATAAATTATGAGTACCGCAAAGTGCGAACCTATACAATCTTTTTGTCGACCATATTGCTATAGCAGACGAATCTGGGTTTTATGAAAGGAGGATAGTAGGTTCGCATGCCACAAAAGGTCTGGCTCATAATGTACATTAATGTACAACATTCAAAAGTTAAGCAACATTCGTAAGAAGCGAAAAAATTGGAATTAATCTAAATACAATAGTTCTCAAGTTGTTGTGGAGAGTCGTGGGACCTAGAATAGTCAGAGTTCATATTTTACAGTGAAAATCTCGACACAAGGGAATTAAGGAAGGGGGGGGGGGGGGGAAAAAGTGATGAAGACGAAAAGGTATTTCGACTCATCCCGTTTCACAGAAAGTTGAGAATGAGTTGAAAGTTTCATCAATGGTTTTGTTTGATGCACGCAATACAGGGTGTCCCAAAAGAGTGGATCAATCATTTGTTTCCTTAAACATTGCACCTAGACATATATTTCCAACTACAAAGTTTCATCAAATAAGATAGGAGTTTGTGTGAAAACACTTTGGCTTCTGTTGAAGTTGAAAATAAAAAGCTAAGGAAATTGCATTTTTATGCGATTCCCATAGAGCAAAAATGACAATGAGTAAAATGAACCTCTTACACTCATCTATGCATAAACTGAGTTTCATGATTCTAAATTCTGTAAATCTTGCAGAGATATATTAATTTTTAAATTTAAAGGGGTTCCTCACAAATTTATAGGGAGATGTTTATTGCAGAAATGCAAATTTATTCAACATAGAAAAACTGCGAAATGCAAATATTTGTCTAGTAGTATATCATACAATCATCATAGATTGAAAACAATTGCCAACGACGCATACTGTTAATTAGTTTCATTGGCAGATAATTGCAACTATCGACTTGATAAAGAATGGAGGGACAACTTCAGAAAATAAAATTTAAGGCATAACAGGAAAATAGGATAATATCGAACAAGAATATTAAATTATTTGCTCTTAGCGGTGTGCTTATGATTAAGCTTTACCTAAAAGCAGTGTCGACTTGTCATTTAGGTCTACAGAGTTGCAGAAGCCACTCAAATTATTTTAAAAATTCGTGTCTTTGTTTTTATTCTTATTTGCTTACTTCTCCACTCTAAGAGTTTGATTATTAACGAAAAAAGATAAAAATGTGAAAAAAAGACAGAAAATGAACGAAAAAGTAAGACAGACACAGGATGGGCCTGCACATCAAATGGTTTTGAAAGGCAGTGGAACTCGGCCTTTAGGCCTGAAGAGTTACAGAACTCGCTAAAATTGTTTTAAAATTTCGTATTTGCGTTTTAATTCTTATTTACTTGCTTCTGCACTCTGAGAGTTCGATTATCAACGAAAAAAGATAAAAACAAAAAAACGAAGACAGAAAATGAATCAGAAATTAAGACAGACGTAGGATAGGGCTGCACACCAATTAGTTTTGGGAAGCACAGAAATTCGCTCATTGTGCACAACTGATATAACGGGCAAAAGAGAATAGCTATCCTTTCTGTCTTTGAACTTAGCCAAAACTGGATTTTCGGATACTCCTGTTTGGCGCTAGGCCATCTAATGTTCTTTTTTTCCTATCTTTTCCCCCTTCAATCTCACCCAAGGTTTGCTTTCGCGCTCTTGATTTGTTTTTCTTCGATTTCTCTTTCATTGGCTGTTTTTAGGTTACGGATTCACTTTCATGGAGTCTCAGCGGGAATTTGGCTGGTTACTACGTATTCGTTTTCTATTGTTAAAAATCATTCACCGATAAAAGACACGACGGTAATTTTTTAAAATACAATTCAGATAATTACAATTATAACTTTGGACTCTTTGAAGGTAAAACTATTTTTGAAAAATTGTATTTCATTTGTATTCTAGTAATATTTTTATAATACCGCTTCTTTCTGAGCAGATAAATCACCATTGTTTTAGATATGTTTCGAAGGTTCGCAAGATGACCTATTTTTATAAATACTTTAATTAATGTATTATTTGTCTATTTGAGATTTTACAAGAGTGAACAAATGCATTGTTATTTCCTGATTCCGCTCTTTTAATAACTTATTGAAATGCGCACAAAATCCCTGAAATGTACATCGAAAGACTAGATCAAACAGTAGTTATAGGTATTAAAAAGTGGCTTAAGTCAATAAATTTTTCTTCTTATATCCCTGTAAGTTTTGCAGATAGAAGCGTGCAACTTTGTATATGAATAAATTAATGTAAGGAAAACATTTTACTTATGACACGCTTCCTTTATGGGGGCCGTATAAAAAATTTAATTTTTTATTATCAATCCCTTTAGAAGTCAAAGGGTTTTCATACAAACTCTTACCTTATTTGATGAAACTTTGTAATTGGAAGTACATGTCTAAGATCAATATTTAAGGAAATAAACGCTTTTTCCACTTTTTTGGGGCACCCTGTATTTACATGCATTTTCGTAAAAATAGCAAGAATATTCGGGAAGATATAAATTTGTCTTTAAAAATCCCAAATTTTTAAACATATTTTTTGTTTATAGCATGCAGAGTTTTCAACAAAATTGTACGAAACTTGCAGAATATGTAAAATTATGTTAGAGAAGTATTGTATTAAAAGTTGAAGTAATATCATGAATATTAGAGAAAATATGAGCATTTGTAGTAAATAATATTTTCCTGCGCAGGTGTGAAACGTAGCGTAATTTTTCCTTTATAATTTAGAAGCCAAATATATATGTGGAGAATTTATATTTTATTTTATCTCCTCCGAGAATTTTTTTAATAACCATACACCCAACGGACAGCACGTAACGGCCGAAACGCAATTGAAGGACAGTTGCAGAAAAAGCTGAGGACAGAGAATTCCTGAAATCTACGGGGATTCTCACTTCTTCCGTCGAGAGAGAAGGAACCGTCTACAGCTTGGGGCGTGCCCGATGACGGGGTGTAGTCATGATCAGTGAATCCTTTTCTTAATCCTGACGGCTCTTAGCTTTCTTATACTAACATCTTTAGCTTATAGACTTTTAAGACAATTGTTATCATTTAAATATATAATGATTCCCTCTACAACTCTTTATTAAACTGTAAATAGTTTTTATGAAATACTAACTGTACGCGATCGGCTTGGATGTGTTAGAGTAATTTTATGAATGCCAATCTAGAATATTTGGCGGCTTAGCAAGTAAGCACGATCATTTAGAAAATCACATTCTTATGTGTACGTATACGAGGAAGTTTCAGGGAGAAAACTTCAAATTTTTATTTTGAGGAAAGCTTCTGACTTTAAATTTTAAATTTACTACATATTATATGGTGACTTTAGTTTACAATCGATTGTTTGAAGCTTAATTCAAGTATTTTAGTAGCAATCATTGAACGAAATTTTTGGAGCTAGGATGTGTTTGAAATGCTTCGTTAATAAAATGAAAAAAAAACATCTTGGATTTCTAAAATCGAAAATTAAAAAAAATACACACACGCGCACGCACGCACGCACGCACACACACACGCACACACACGCGCGCGCACACACACACACACACACACACACACACACACACACACACAATACCACACAGCCGGGTCACACAATACACACACAGTCAATACGTCACACACACAGCCTAGAAATCTTTCTCTCTTTCGATGATCATGAAAAATATCGTCGCTTAACAAGCAACCCCACACGTCTTAATTTTTTGAAATTTGAAAAAACAAGAAAAAACTGAATTTTTTGTAACCAATAACGAAAACTTCAGAATTTTTGTCTGGATGGAAGTCTGATATGGATATGAGACTGCCTGTTCCTACCAGATCTGAAAAAAATTCAGAAATATTCGTTATTTGGTGTGAAAAATTCAGTTTTTCCTCCATTTTTGAAATTTCAAAAAATTGAGATAGATGGTGTTGCTTATTAAGGGACGATATGGTTTTGACATGGAATATCAATCAATTTTCTATAAATTGATAGTTAATTTATAGGAAATTGGTCTGAGTGTTTAGAGAGTTTTCTTTTACAACCCTTTCTTGCAGATGAGAAAAGGTATCCCTTCGTATCTAATTAATGGGGAAAATAAATGCCTTTGTGGCAGTATACAGATTGCTATAAGCTTTAAAAGTTATATTCTGCGCTTTTCATTCCTTGCAATATTGTTTCCAATAAATTTCCCAAAAAATTTTCTTATTGAAGTAAGAAAAATGTTCCTTATAGATAGATCCTTTAGATAGGATATTGTTATGGATAAATTCTTTATAGATTTATGTTCTTTTTTGAACGCATGCGCATTCACTTCTATACCACATTCGACTCTAGACGAAAGATCTGAAGTGATGTGTATTTCGCAGTATAGTCAGGTATGTTCACCAGAAGAGCGGTTTGGAGACTGTCGTGAAGATGAACAAATAAATGTGAGATAAATTTCTATGTTGTTTTTTTGCTGTGCATTTGCGTAGCGAGGGTAAGTGGCGCCCGTGTCATAATATGGTATTTTCCCCCCCCCCCCCCCCGTCATCACCAGTGACATAGTTTGTGTAAAAGGCGCCCGGGCATGGTATTTTCTGTCCTCCTCATCGTATTCGACTTTAATAACTGACATAAACGCATTAACATTTAATCACAATTGTCAGTGGCGAAGAGAGGGTAGGTGGCGAGCGGTAAAATAATGACTTTTTTTTAAAATCCCAGTCGTCATTAGTGGCTTAACAAGCGTAAATGGCGCTAGGCTTATAGAATTATATTTATGTTCCCTCATCATATTTCTCTTTAATAAAGACAAGAACGCACTAATGTTTTGTCCCCATGGCGCGCCCTAAAACTGGAGCCCGAGGGACACCTAAACCCATCTATACCCCCCTGCCCCCAGGTCGCTACGACACTGCTGCTGTGATATAGCAGAATCCAGCGATCAATGGGCAACTCGGAAACACAGCCAAATTCATCTTTGTCGGCAGTAACCTCTACAGTTCGTTCTCAGGTTATTTTGCTGCAAATAGCCATTAGGGTGCCTTCTCGGGCCAAGTGCAGGGCTTCTTAAATTGAACTGCGGATCGCGACCCAAGATATGTCGAGGAGAAACGTTTTGGGTTATGAGATCGGAGGAGCATCCTTGTTTTAAATTTTTTAATATACATTAAAAAGCTTAGCAAACAAAATCATCTTATCTTAAAAGATGTCTTTAAATTAAATTTACTTTTCGGCTTACATTCGCTAACGATTACAAACAACTATCATTTTTACATCTGCAGGTGCTAAGGCTCGCGCAACAGTGCCCTCGTGTGGCCAGTTTTTCCGCGCAGCTTTGTATTAAATAATAAGAAGAACAATGTTTGCTTTTGCTTCAGATATTCCCACGGTGTACAAAGGCGGTATCTCACTACAGAATTTTTCCTGTCAAGGGACAACGGTTTCGACGGGATGGTTCCCCTTCAATGTGTCCTTGAGTGTAGGGGGTGGATGTCCCTTCTCTACGAGTTGACAACACCCCCTCCCCCCCAAAAAAGGGATGGCAGTTGCAATGTGTAATTGTCTTTTAGGAGATGCAAATAGTTTTTTTTGCGTTTGAATTTTTGCTGTCTTTTCATTTCCGCGTTTGACTTTGTACTTGTCGTTTGTTGCTGTTGCGTTTGTCTTCCATGGATACCAATACTTTGGTGTAGATGAAATTATGAATTATGAAATTCTTTCGCATATAAGATTAATAATATACACCCCAAAATAAAAATTCTCTGTTACTCTTAATAATTAATGGAAGATTTTACTTTGGAAGTCTGATTTCATTTTCTTATTTCGAATATAATTTGAAATATTAATTGATATCACCTGATAAACCCGGTGTTACTCGGGACGGAAGAGCTTCCTAGTCTAATATCCTTAATGCAAAAACGACTTTTACATAGAATATTATAATTCATAAAATCCTCTCACTGTCTGAATCTTTCTAAAAAATTAATAACGGTCAAAAATTAATTACCGCGAATGCACAGAAGTCTTAAATTTTAAATGGATTTCCTTAATTTTGCCATCCATTAACACTTGATTTTCTTATTTGTTTTTCAGTTTTGGAGCTACGGTTAAATTTTTTCTGGTGGAAATGGAATCGCTAAATTTTTGTCTTCTCCAAATAGTCCAGTCATTAGGTGCTAAAAAGGAATGATTTAAAGCAAATTCTGGTGGAGTCGTAATTTTTTGCACCTAATGACTGGACTATTTGGATAGACAATATGTTTTTTGAGGTGTTGATTACGAATCTGAGGTTTCCCACCAAAAGTTTTTGTTGGAATTTTAGTTATGGCCAAAAAACATGAAAAAAAGGACTTTCCCCAGTTTTTTGCTTATAACTCAAAAACTATCAACTTTTTTATCGCATCATCATATATCAAAATAATCAGCACAAAATTTTCTACAATTTATGTCTACACTGTTTTTTCGTTACGCATACCGTTTAAGTACTATAACTGGTTGAAGTTTGGTGAATGTTTGACTTACCTGCTAGCTCGGCTTGAACAGCAACGAACCATCCAATCTGTATGCGCGAAATTATCTGTCTTACTAAATAAATTCCTACTTAATTAATATACTTTTTATATCGTAAACCTCTTTGTGCAAATAAAGATTTTATCAGTTATATTATTACTCATAATATATAATCATAATCTGCACAAAATTCCTTCTAAATCTTTCTACCCCTGGTATTATTACCTGGCTTTCGCGGTTGTGAAGTAAACAGCAGAGTAAATATCACGAATTTTTTTAGTAAGCTAGGAAGCTTAAACATAGCCCTGTTATTGCCCCCTACCTGCTCTTGGTATCAAAAGAATCGAAGGAAATAATTTTAATACTGTGAAATTCAAAAGAAATGACAGAGTGCAACCACCAGCTCTATCTAATAAGTGATGCCATCAAGGTACGTGATGAAAGTGTATCTATCAACCCTACAACGCTTTTCCAGATAATTTATATTACAAAGCAATCGTATGAACTAGAGGACGTCTTAACATTTGAACTATCCCCTTTCCATTACCTCTGTTTGATACAGCTGTAATGCGAAAAGGCACGAAATCCTTTTTATACAAAGCTTTCAAGCCATGTACACGGGATTTTAATGCTGAAAGCGGTGTGTATATTATTGATGGAGGATACTTGCTTCACAGAGTCATCTGGAAAAGGGGTTCAACTTTTTCATCAATTTGTGATAATTATGTGACATATGTTTGTACAAAGTGCAAATCAACTGCTCTAGTCATTTTCGATGGGTATCCTGAAAATGAAACAGTAGGAGGCACTAAATGTGCATAATGGGCCAGAAGAACACAGAAACAAACGTCAAGTGAAGTAATGTTTGATGAAACGATGATACGAACCGTTTCCTAAGAAAAATTCCTGGCCAATCCGAAGAACAAGGATAGACTCATTTCCATCCTGATGAACAAATTCTCCTCAGTAAACATGATATACAAGAAAGCAGGCGAAGATGCTGATTGTTTAATTGTGAAAACTATAGCTTTGGCCCCAACACATCCGTCTGCGGTTGTCATAGGTGAAGATATCGAACTTTTTGTCATCTTAATTGGCATTTGTACCTTTGACAATGTATACT
This sequence comes from Araneus ventricosus, assembly GCA_013235015.1. Taxonomy (NCBI): domain Eukaryota; kingdom Metazoa; phylum Arthropoda; class Arachnida; order Araneae; family Araneidae; genus Araneus; species Araneus ventricosus. The sequence continues at coordinate 71,456 of BGPR01005979.1, read as the reverse complement.
TCCTAAAAGTAGGAAAAGGAAAATCGCCGAAAAGATATTTTCTCCTCATACAGTTTTAGAAAAAACAATCGCCGACAATATTTTATTCATGCATGCCATGAGCGGATGTGACACCTCATCAGCTCTTTTTAATTATGTTAAATTGAAGTTTGTGCAGACTTTGAGAAACAATAATGATCTCTTCAAAGTAATTGAAATTTTAAGAACCCGGATATGACCCCTGAAGCTGTTGTGGATGTAGGGAACCGCTTTCTTGTGGCATTGTATGGCTACCCAATAACTACCTCGGATACTCCATCCTTTAATAATCTTTGTTACAAATGTTACATGAAATCTTCATTTAACAGGAGTAGCATCATGGCTTCGCTTCGCAGCTGCCCACCAACATTCCCTAAAAGTTTACTATCAGATCCAGCACTGGCTTGACAATAAAAAGAGACATGGAGACTGGGGTTGGGAAAGAATAAACAGTGAACTCCAACCTGTCAAAACTCTGAAGTCCCTCCCTCGCACCTGACTCTATCCTGTACGCAAGATATCCTGCAAGTGTAAGAAGAGGTGCACAGGAAATTGCAGCTGTAGGAAGGTCAGACTGTTTTGTTCAATGTTGTATCCTCATTGTTGGGGCAACTGCAATAACAGAGGGATTCAAGTAATTAATAGTGATGAGGATGATGATGATGGTGAACCAATACTGCCCGATGATTTAGTTGAGGCGTCTTTATCTTTGCATGTGGAGGAAGACACAGGTGATCTTTCAAAATATATTGGACCATAAGCTTCAAAGCGACCAAGATAAAGTGAAGAGACTGTGTAACGTATGCAGATGCTAAGATCATATTTATGACTGTAGTTGTATTATTATTAAGTTATTATGACTTTTAAAGTTTAGAATGCTACTTTTGTTCATGTCATTTTTTTTTCTTGGTTACTATATACCAAGTAATTCAAGTTAATTAATAGAAATTAATAAGGTTTAATTAAAAATCACACTAAGTACTTTTAGTTGTTTGTAAAATAGCATTAATTGTGAAAGTGAATCTAAGTTTCCAGCAACATCAGCCTTTTAGAGCTAATCAAGGAATTTTATTCATAATTAGCACTTATGTCCGGCGTTGCTCGGGACTAAATTACCTTCATGTCTAATATAACAAATGAAAAATTTATTTGAAAATGGAACATTATGGTAGAAAAAGTGTATTAAATAAGTAAAGTATATTAATAGTAAGATAGTAAATTTTAGTGCATACAGATAGGAAGATTTGTTATTTTTCAAGCCGTGCTAACAGGTAAGTCAAACTTTAGCCACACTTCAACCAGTTATGGCGCCTAAACGGTAAGCGTAACGAAAAAATAGTATATTAATAGTATAAAAATAGTATATATAGTATATAAATTGTAGGAAATTTTGTGCTGATTATTTTGATATATGATGATGCCATAAAAAAGTTGATAGTTTTTGAGTTATAAGCAAAATACTGGGGGAAAGTCCATTTTTTTTCATGTTTTTTGGCTATAATTAAAATTCCAACAAAAATTTTTGGTGGGAAACCTCGGATTCGTAATCAGCACCCCAAAAAACATATAGGAGCAAAAAATTACGACTCCACCAGAATTTGTTTTTAAAAACTACCTAATGACTGATTGTGAAGAAATGTTTGAAAATCATTGATCTTAGTGTGCCAGGTGTACTTTTGCATGAAAGAAAATACTCTTTCAAGTTTGAATACTGATTTAGGGTAAAAGTACAGAATTTAATTGTGCGATCTTTTATGTAACTGAAATACTTTATTTTCTTGTTATCAATTTTTCACCGAAATTTACAACCTTTACCTTCACCGAAAGCAAATGTTTTTTTATTCTGGCTGCAATAGCTCTGCTCACTCTCTGCTGCTTACATAAAAGAACGCACACAAATGTCAATTATTTACCGAGTGTTCCCCTTCCCTCATAAAAACTGAAAGCAGAAAGCCTCAGGTAAGCAATTTGTTGCAGAAGTAAAATAAATCAATTTATGTCGTGCAAATTGTATGGTTGGGGGACTCAAAATCTTCCTAATGGATCTCGACGCGCCAGAAAGGACCATAAAAAAGGGAACTTAAATACCATTTTATGACTTCTCTTTGGGGTGGGTCGTTAAGTTTGGAATGCTGGAAGACCACGAGGCTCGGTTCCAGCACTCATCCCGCATAAACATGAATTCTGCTTCCCCATTGGATGCCTCACTTGGGATCAATGTATTATGGAGATGTAGTGACCAACCATAAGTGGAACCTATCGCAGTTCCAAATGGAATGCTACCTGTGGTTCGTATTGAAAGAAGGCAGAAAAGAAACTAGGTTGGTGCATTTAAAGTAGCCCCATTAATAATATTTTATAAATAGATTTTTTTATGAAATAAAATTTATAATTTATTACATAAACCTTTTCTTTTGAGTATGGCATACACATTACATATCCTTTTTGAGACGCATATTTGCGTGAAAATCAGATAAAAATTGCAATTTTTGATTGCAACAGAAAGAAATTAAAATATTTTTCATTTCTTCATCAGCAACTTATTCATTTCTTCATGTGTATCTTATTTGTTAGTACAACAAAATAATACAGGCTTACAGCTTTTAACCTATTTTGCTTGAATTTACGTGCGTTTAAAGTAAATTTGTCGTACTGTTGCTAAGTCGATCACATTTCTTATCGGGAAAGGAAATCTGGCAGTACTTGTATGATATAATTAAACTTGCAATATTTCTTTTAAATCGAAATTTTACGAAATCAAAAGTTTACGCCTATAATGAAAATATAAAAATAGTAATTTATATTATATTTTTTAATAATATCCCGTTTGCTTCAAGCGAAATTCTGAGGCTTTTGTGAAGCAGTTGGGCATTTCTTGTATCTATCTTTAAACAGGGCTCGCTCATGTATTTCTTAATACAAATTAAGTTTTAGAAACCTATTCCATCTTTTATTTATTCATGTAACAAAGAATTTAGAAAAATGAGAGCACGGAGAGCTTATGTGCATAAATACTCAGTAAATATCTAGATGATCCCTAATGTAATACTCACAGTACTTCATAATACAAGGACTTGCTTATTGTTCAAGATTCTAGAACGTACGATTTTAAAAATAAGAATTTGATGAAGAATTTTCTACAAAACGATTTCTGAAGTAGTTTGAATAAAAGGTTTTTATAATCCCAAATTTTATATTCCGTAATGCCTTTTACTTCCATTAACAGTCTCGACAAGATTAGAATTAGAATAATTGAATAGCCTTGTTCAATTGATGCATTCTTTTGAATTTTTTCTAGTTTCTAATATTTATGAATCACTTTACATTTTTCCAGCACATTTTCTTTTTCTGATAGGTTTCATACTTATTCCATTTCAGCAGTATTTCGTAACGATCTCGAACACATTGGGGAACATACAGTAGAATCCCGGGAATCCGAACTAATTGGGGCTGACCTCTGTTCGGATTCCGGGGAATTCGGATTATCCGGGAATTCGGTTAAATACTCTTGATATGTCAAATGCAGTAGAGTATTGACTTTGGGGATTCTGTGAAAGCGTACGGAAAAAGCACGCGGCGATTCGCTCGGTACAGTAGCAAACAAGTTGAGGGTAAGAAGAAGAAATCTGAGTCTGTTTCTACTAATTAAGGTGTTGCATTCATTCTTAAAGACCACTTCAAATACTTCTTCTAAGTTAGGAATGAATATTAGCTTTGTTTCTGATTAGCAATTGTTATTTTCCCTTCATTTTTCAGTAAAAATTTTTCAGAAAATTAAAAAAAGTGTTCGGATTACTGGAGTTCGGATTTTCGGGATTCTACTGTATATTTAAAAAATATAGTAACTAATTATGCCGTTTTCTCGCGGCTCCTGTCATCATCATTGTTATATTTATGATAATTAATTATCATGAAATTATCAGGTCTTAGAATGCCTTGACACGAGCGGTGCGGTATTTAACTTTGATAACTACAGGAATACTTGTTTTCGTAAGAGTCACCAATTTAATTAACCTCTAATTCCTTTTCCTTATTAAAATTTTAGAAGTTAGATTAATCAGCAAATTTTAGTTGTATAACATGAATTTAGCAGTATAATTCCGAATAACCGATTTTCTTATTTCACCTTATTGTTGTTCTTGAACTTGCTTGTATATTCAAAAGATTTTGAGATTTTATTTAAACTAATTATTATATTTTCTTTTTCAGATCATGCAGAGCGAGGTCACAAATACATGTGTTTAAATGAGAGATTCAATACAGACAATGTTAATCACTACAATAAAACTGATTTAGAATTTCAAATGTGGTTTATATTTGCTGTTTTTGTGGATTATAGACATATCACATACACATATTAATCAAAAAATGTAACTCATTTTCTTTTCTATTTTAAATGTTATACTATCAAAGATAAAATGGTAAAGGTGATTTTATAGATTGATTTTTTAAGAGCTGTTACTCATTTAGTTGTACGCAAAAAGTATAATTTGGTATTATTTCTGAAGTTCTAAAAGCTTCGAAACTTTTTTTTCCATTGCATATCAGTTTTTGGCATATCAGTTTCTCCTCATTCAATTTTAAGAAATTTTAAATTGAGTCTGTTTCAGTCAGCCTGCTTTTAGGATTTCAAGAAGTTTCATTTATTCATTTTTCCAAACTTAATATTTAAATCTGTAGCCTAATATTCTCTAGGGGGCCTCTGTAATTTTTAAGAATATATATATGTAGTTTTAACGCTTGAAAAATATTTAATTTTGTAGAAATATTTCACTCGATAAGCATTTTATTTTTATTATATATCACATACACATATTAATCGAAAGACGCAATGCATTTTCTTTTCTATTTTAAATGTTATACTATCAACGGCAAAATGGTAAATGTTAATTTTATAGATTGATTTTTTAAGAGCTATTACTCAGTTTCTTGTATACAAAAAATATAATTTGGTATTATGTTTGAAGTTCAAAAAGCTTCGAAACTTTTATAGTTTTTTTCATTGCATCTCAGTTTATTCTCCTCATTTAACTTTAAGAAATTTTAAACTGAGTCTGTTTCAGTTAGTTTAAAATTTCTTCAAGTTAATTGCTTTAAGAAATTAACGTAATTAACTGTATTAATTATTTTTAAAAATTATAATGTTTCTATAATTTCAGAAAATAATTTCAAGAAGTTTAATTTATTCATTTTTCCAAACTTAATTTTTGAATATTCTCTAGGAGGCTTCTATAGTTTTTAAGATTATATTTGTATCTTTAACACTTGAAAAATATTTAATTTTATAGAGATACTTCATTCGATAAGTATTTTATTTTTATTTTTAAGGAATAAAAAGAAGTCGCTTAGTGAATAAAAAACATAAAGGAGAAGTTTTAGAAAAAATCTTATCCCATAACTCAATTTTCTTAGATAACAGATATAATATATGCGATAAAATCCAGAGCTGAAATAGCTAATGAAAGTTGATTCAAGATCTTATTAAATTAATTTTCGTTCATAAAACATTTAAGAGAGATAAGAAAACTGATCAGAAATATTTTCTTCCTGTTATTCTGATTAATCGAAATATTTTGCCAAGACATAACCAGCTTCACGTTTAATGTAATCCAAATGTTTAATTTTTCAATCAAAATGGATATACATATTTTTTAAAGACGAGAAAAGAAAAAAAACAAGCAATTCTTAACACTTCATTTAATTGAAGTTTAAGAATTCAAGAACACATACAAAAATGTATAAAAAGCGTAAATGAAAAATAATATTGTCTATTTTATAAACTAACTAGCCGCCTTCGGCGACTAGCTTGTTCGCCGGGAATATAATTTCAATTGAATCTTGAATAATTTTATATTCATGTTTCCCTTAACAACGTAAGCACATCGTAGTAGATATTTAACCCATGTTCTTTTAGTTGCCTTAGCACTTGAGTTAGCCTTGCAATCGCTCAGTTCATTGTTTACATAAAGATCCTTAATGGAGTCAAATAACTGACCATGTCATGTAACATCTAATTGCAAGTTGTCAGCGCTATCTTCACTTTCTTATTCCTCTTGCAAAATATGCATTTGATTTCAACATTAAAATGGCGCTATACATTTTATGGCCAGAGGCACATTTTCTGAATTAAAACATGTTGAAAAAAGAATGAAAATATAGCAGCCATAATCATTCAGCTTACTGGATATATTTCCTCATATACCTAATATCTCACAGAGCTTGTTTACAGATTCCACAGAAATATTTATGAAATAAAATATGAAAGTAAAATGTATTAGGATATTACCTTAGCTTTCAACAATGAACGAGAAACAAGCAATTAAATATTTGTTTAAACAATAAAAACGGTTTGAATTGCGTAGCAACACTGAAAAGTATTGTTGTAAATTATGGCAAAAATATTTTAAAAGGTTATTAAAATTAGAGAAAAAATTGTGCGGCAACTTATTTCATATTATTGAAAAGGTAATGTTTTACACTATCAGATGGTGTAAAAATAAATCTTTTGCTGTAATATTTTCGTAAATTATTAAGGAAAGACGACAAAATTTTGTTTAATTTTTAATTAATTAAAATTTTAAAAAAGGGCTCCGAGGTGCACATTTCCACCCTTCAAAATATGTTTGTGCCAAATTTCGTACCTCTAGGTCCAACGGTCTGCCCTGTAGAGCGTCAACACATAGACTCACACACATTCTCCTTTATTATTAGTAGAGATAGACATATTATAATGCTTAGATATAAGTTAATTATTATAATTCTTATCTGGTCGCAAATTAGATATCGATTCTTTGATAATGTGAAATTGAGCTTGTCTGCCTTAAATCTTGTCACCAGCGAGAGGAAAGTGAAGTTTCATGATGTTTTAGGTCATCAAGTATAAAGCACTTCATTTTACACATATTTAAACAAAGAACTTTTACGCTTTTAAGTCAAATCGTTTCTCTTCAGTCTTATTAGATAACTACGTATGATAAAACAATGTCCTGTTAATATAAATGTAAGAAAGAATGAGAAACAGTTCTCATGTAATTTAACGTAAATAGCCTGCCAGAACATTTTGTGAACTTCTATTCTGAATGTAACGTCTTGCGATTTAGAAGCATTTTTTGTTTCTTACATAGAATTTCGCTAATGCTGGCTACTGGTGATAAATGTCATATTTGCCAATGCACTCAAAATTAAACTACTGAAATGGACACTTTTCCCAATATATTCTTAACAAGATCAACTGCATTACCTGCCTATAAGAAAAATAAAACTGATGTATTTTTTTTCTTTTCTAATCTACATACATTTGTGTGTAGCTTTAATTTAGTTATATTATCGTCTCGTTTCTAAGCAACACGAGATATATTTTGTGACAGACCTCGTAATTTTGAACCTTGGTCAGATGACGAGGACGACACCTGAGGCACCCCCTCTCCAAAATTCCGAGCCACACCAGCGGGATGACGTTTGGCCTCCTACGTATGATTTAGCATACACGGTGGATCTTCAGTGGAATCGGGTTTCGAATCTGCAACCCTCCGACCACAAGGCCGAGACCTTACCACTAGGCCACCGCGGCCTCCGCTTGTTTGTAGAAATCTTTTGTTTAAGATTTCCAAAAAGAGACTAGAGATGTTAACATAACAAATTTCTATTCATTTCAAGAGAATGAATGTGGTACCCGACCTTCTTTCTAACGCATGCCATATTAATCTAAGCTCATGTTCATAAGTACAACAAACATTTTCATTTTGATTATTCAAATATATAGAACGCAAATACTAAATTTCCATAAAAATAATTAATTAAATTTAGTCCCAAGAAAACACCCGTAATTTCCGTACCACAAAACGCAAATTTGTTTAAAGCGTCACATGAAAAACGATAATTTTCAGCTTTATAAACAATTATTATTATTTAAACAATTAACAATTGGCTTACTGATTCATTTTTAAAATTTTATATAAAAAAATTTTGTATATTTTGTGATATATAATTTGTGTAATATATAATTCGTCACTTATTCTTCTCCAATGAAATGGAAATCTAGTATCAACGAATATTTGTCAACGAGTGATGCAATGTTTTGAATAGAAAATGAATATTTAATTTGCAGAGTTATTTCTTCGAGAAAATGAATGAATTGGGATAATTAATCACTCTCCCAAGTAACAAATTACATTCAATATAATTTTATAGATATTAAATATTTTATGTTAAATGAAAATAACTTCTGAAAGAATTGGTGGAATGCTTATATTTAAACTAAAAACCGCGATCTTAGAAGTTCTTAAAAGAATAGACTTCACAAAAAAATGCACTCCTATAGAAAATAAACATTCTTAACAAAAAAAAATAATAATAAAATTCATTCAAATAAAGATATGATTTTTAAAGTATGTATTTTTTTTTTTGTGAGAACAAGAAAAACGAAAGAATGAATCTAATAAAAGGATAGCGGTAATCCCAGCAATAGATATCTCATGACTTTAAATATGAAAAGAATTATGACGCTAAAAAAATTCTTGTATGATATTTCTCTTCCTGTACTAAGAGATGATACTTGAATTTGGTAAGGTAATCATTTCTTATTATTACTGCTGCTTAATAATATATAAGAAGAAAAGAGAGAGAATTCGGCTCTGTCAATATATTTTAAGTTAATAAATACTTCGCAAAGGAATGATATTAAAGAATAAACATCATTATTGGACAGAATATTCTTGAATTTAATACTATTCAAATTGAAAAAATAATAACTTTAAAAACTTTAAAGCAAAAGGTGTATAATATAGTTATGAAATAATAAATGTAAAGTGCGAATCAATGTTAAATAGAGAACTTTAATAAATTAATTTAAAACTTTCCGGCAAATGAAAGTAAGAGAATGAAGTAAATGAAAGTACCCCCTAGAGTGGGGTCCGTTTTTCAGCCCTGACAGTGTCTTTGTAATTGTAACAACTCGGGGCTGGCCCACTAAGATTGTGGATCTAGACATTTTATCAGTCCTGCCTCCCTATAATTGCACCACTGGCTTGTAACCTGTAGAGTTTGCAAGCTATTCCTTCGGATCGAGTCAGGGTTGGAACTAATAATATTTCGTGACTGGATCGAATTAAAGAGGAAAGTGCAAAACTTTTATTTCAATAATATCAAACGAAATAAATTTCGATTTATAAGGAAAACATTGGAGTACCCTATTTTTGAAGCTATTTATAATGTATATATCAATTAGAGTAATGTTCGTAATTCACTCTCTTTTATTTTCGTATCTTCCGACATTCATAGAATGTATAGATTAAAATTAAACTGGTTGGTTGCAATCAAGTTAAAAATATTTCAAGTTTGGGTAGAAACGGAAAGTTAATAAATAAGTAAATAAATAAAGGTGAATCTTTCGGATTGGGTACGGTCGGCCGTTAAAATTTCGCCCGTGCAGAACTAGTAAATAAAGCACTCAAAAATGAAAATGGCTAAGTCTTTCGAGATATTTAACTTCAAGAATGGATAATTAGTTTTAGAAATGATTAAAAACATAATCAGAACATTGTGAAGTAAGACGCAGCCAGTAGTAATCGCAAATAGATCAGTCGCCAACAGCTACAAGTTATAAAAGATTGGAGATTTGTTGAGTAGTAGATTATAATTGAAAACTTATAAACAGTGCTTGAATATTGGGAAATCTGTGCTTTATAATGGAGTGCGGTGCTTTTCCGATCTCAATTTGTTGATTGATTTCCACTGCTTTTCAATAGGCAAGCAAAGAGCCAAAGTGTCGACGTTATGTCCAAATGTGATTAATCGGTTTTTATTATAATAACTGTGGGTAGTATTCATAAAAACCGTCTATTATTCATATTAGCATGATTTTTCACTTCAACAAAAATATCAATATTTATAAGCTGTTACGTAAAACTAGGACTCACAATTGGACGTAATTCTGCTATTAGGAGCCGAATACCATTTTATAGACTTCACTATTAAAAGCTGTAAACGAAAGCATATAAATTGTCCAAAATCGAACTGATTACAACATACAACAACTAACTTATAATGCAATAATAAATTTTGGGAAAATGAAATATTGGAATTTTTTTCTATATTGCTTCGTAAAAGTATCTACAACCCAAAGTGTTTTAAAGTTGATTTCTTATTATGTAATTGCGTCTATTTATATATCGTCGTTTAACAAGCAACATCTATCTCAATTTTTTGAAATTTCGAAAAGGAAGATTCAAATGAATTTTTCGCAACCAATAACGAATATATATGAATTTTTTTCACATCTTCTATGAAGTTGAGACCACTTGTTCTAACCATACGTGAAAAAAGTCTAGAAATATTCGTTGTTGGTTGCGAAAAATTCATTTGAGTCTTCTTCTTTGAAATTTCAAAAAATTGAGATAGGTGGTGTTGCTTGTTAAGCGACGATATATGCGTTTTACAAAATTGAAAATATTTGGAAATCACAGTCTTCACAAATTGACGAAACGAAATTGAAATGCGACATTCGGCGTTATAGAAACAATTTATTGTTTCTCAACTTCGTTTGCAATATTCTTACTTTCATTTGCATTATAGAATTGTACATTTAAAACAATATTAAGCATTATATGTGCATTTAGATTAAAGATCAAATAAATAGCCTGGAAGGATTTTAATCTACTTCAAAATGTCAGAAAATCTTCAGCGCTTCTAAGCCATCGAAATTCTTAGGCAAGAGAAGAAATGCCTGATGACCATATGGACAATATTTCATATCTAGCCTCTATTTAGGCTGGAAATGAAGGCAAAATATGAGTCTAAGTAAATATTTCAAAATTTTTAAGTTGCCAATTTGACATTTCTCCATAACAAATCCTCCCCGAAATCCCTCGTAATTATCTCAATTATGAAATATTAGTTTCCGATTCACAATTCTAAACATAACGCCGCCTGCACCCTCGGTACGTAGAACCGAAGTTATTTTACCAGTTTGGATGAGTGCTAGGCGGATTAAGCTACCAAACCCCCCACTGAGCCCACGAGGCCCCACACCAGAAAAACCATTCCCCGACTTTTTTATTTGAGAGACAAAATTATACATGGGAATTTCCATATTTTTGTTGGAGAGTAGACAATATTATTTGAATAGACAGTAAAGCACCATTTATAGGTTTTTATTGATTCAAAACGACGTGTAAATGAAAAGGAATATAACTGAAAATTAAAAAAAAAACTTTGATTATTAATGCTACTTTTACAAATTTTATGCTACTAATGCAAATTCATTTAAAAGTAATAATTCTAAAGCTTTTTACAATATACTAGTATATTACTATATAGTATTGAAAGCATTGATGAAATTTTAAAATTAAACATTTATCATAAAAGTGAGAAAAATCATACCTTTATTGCATATCTTGAGTACTAATTACACATTTCTTATTTTATACTATTTATGTGCATGCAAATAGGCCTTTAAAAGGAAAAACGCCTTTATTTGGAAATGGCAGGGAGGAAAAGAATGTTAACTTCTTGCCTTTTAGGAAAAATTTGCCTCTTAATAGGAACGGAGAAATAATAACTAATACAGAAAATTTACGAATTTTGGAAAAGGGAAAAAAGACATTTAGTTGTAGTTTCGCGTCCTGAGGGTCGTATAAACGAAGTACTTTATCCTTATAATGATCACGAATGAATCGGGATTGTAGTGAAACGACGTATAAAGTGAGAAGAGTATAAACAATTCTTTACTGTATTTAATAAATTCTGATCTAGTTAAGATTTTATTGTAGAGAACAGATCAATAAATTTATCAAAAATGAAGAAAATTTTATTTCTAACATTTTTGAATAATGGACCAATAAAAATGCATGAATCATTTGCAAGTTTTATTTCGGATGTTTAGTTGTACTTGTCATTTTTTAAACATCACTTTAGTAACATGATCCTTTTATATGGATCTTGTGGCAGCAAATCTATTATATATGTGAATGTTAAATTTATTTCAGATAAATCTGAAATTCAATTATAGACGTAAATCTGAAACAGTCGATTATTACGAATTCTTACTTTCATCAATTATTTTTGATAATTAAAAATAACTATTTATAAAAAGAAAAAAATGAAATTTTGCAACTACCAAATAACGATTAATATGATAATTGATTCCAATAAATATTTCAAGTGGGTGTACATGAAATAGTTTGGATTTGTTTTCAGTTCTCATTACCATTTTGTATTGAAGCTTAAAAGGAATGTAACATTACAGCATAAAGTGATTAAAACAAGAACGTATGAGTCAGTTAACTTATTTATTTATATTAAAAATTAGTTTAAGAAATCTGTCATTTCTGTTTCACTGAGTATATGATTGGTGATTTTAGATTTCAAATATTAGTACCATCTTAAATGTTTTCTTCTCTTTAACATTGTCTTCTTTATAAAGTTATGAAGCAGCAGAATCATTAAAATATTACTAAAAAACAGTTGCAATTTTGACATCGATTTATGCATAAAAATTGAGTAAATGTTCCCGAAAATTTAAATCAAAAAAAGTTTACGAAATTACAATTACTTGACTAAAAAAATAAATAACAGCATATTCTCAATAGACGGACTTTAAGTACTGACGACAAAGTGATTTCTACTTGAAAGTGAAAAACGATACCATAGGAAAAATAATAAGTATTTTTAATTTGAAGAAAAGAAGGAATAAACAATATATAGGAAATAATTTCAGAATCGAATTTATTATCCATTTTAAAGCACTGGAATGCATAATTTGCTTTACATTTTTGGTCAATTTAAAATGACTATCAATGTAAAAAATTGTCATGATTATTAGAAATTAATCCAATAATCTCCAATTCACCATATCCTCAATAATTTTTCTTTGATTTTAGTTAAAAGGGAAAAATAATTTTTCTTAAATAACAAGACAATTTTTCTTCTACTACTACAACGATTTTAATCCCGTTGTCTTATATGATCACTAAATCTATATAAATTCGGGTTTTTTCCTACGTAAGATTACACCCATCATTAATTAATCATTTTCTTGAGCTTATAGTTTAACATTAGGAACGGTTTCTTTTTCGCTGCAAGAAAATTTACATGTATTCCAACCTTTGTTTCTTCTTAGCTAGTTAGTTAATTTCTATTAATTTAGTTAAACTTTTTCTTAGTTAATTTTCTATTTCAACCCAATACCATGCCCATTTTTATCGTTTTCACAATATAAACAATCTGATTATAACTCATATTAATTTCATATTAAAAAATAAATATTTTATTCATTTACGAAGTACTATCACTCAGAATTAGCTGCAACCATCTCTATCCTTAGATACATTTCAGCAGTAGGCATCATTAACTGCAATTCTCACCATCTGAATTGCTGACTAAAAAATAAGGATACTTTTAGGGAGTGAGAAAAATTAAAATTGACTGAATGTTCGATTAAAATTTTCTGGAAAGCTCAAGAAATATATTCTTTTCTTTTGGGAATGATTGTATTGGTTAAATGCTGTAATAATTTCATTTAATTGATTTTATCATAGATAAATACACGCAAAGGGAACATTTTTTATAAATAAATAATAATTACACACCAGTGCTTTCTGGAAAAAAATTATCGAGGTTTAGGTTTCGAAAAATTGCCACAAAAGTTGACATGAAACGTAATAAATTAAATATCATCTTAAGAGAAAAAATGATTTAAAATGTCAAAGCATAATATTAAAAGATGGACAATAACAACAAAATGAGTCAGCATAATGTATAAGCTATATTAGTCAGAGCTATATTTCCTCAGAAAACACGCTTTGTTGTGAATATATTGAGTTCTAAAAATTATATTGTATTGTAAACCTATATTATTATTATTAACTTTATAATTTTATCTCCTTTCAGCTCAAATACTTACTTTTCAATGCATTTCAAATTCTTTTCAGTTCAAAAATACTTACTTTTCAATATTTTTCAAATTCTTTTCATTTCAAATACTTGCCTAACATTTTTCTCTTAGAAAAAGCTTCATTAGAAAATTAGAAAAGCTTTTCTAGTAGATTATATGGAAATACGTTCTCGTAAAAAGATAGGAACAACTTTTAGATGATCTCAATACATTATTTAGATACTATCCAACTTGAACTTCATCATGAACATTCAAAATTCACCATACTGAGAATGTTCATAATCCTAAAATAACGGCACAAATTGCATATTTTTTTCTCTTTCTGCAGCTGAAAAATATCAGTAATAGTCCAAGTGCTTATACTGAAACCTAATATTCTCACCACAAGATAGAGAACATTTTGAAAGACTTATTATTAAGATTATATCATCTGAATAACATCCAAATTTATATGAAAATACTCCATATAAATAACACTGTAAAATTCATAATCCTAAAAAATGTTAGACTATTTGTATTGGTCAAACCTTTCAATAAATAATTTTATCTCTATATTATCCAACTTCTTGAGACTTCTTATTCATAACACTGCGATAATCACAATCTGAAAAAAAAAAGTATGGCATTTGTAATACTAATTAAGAAGGGAAATATCTTCACAAACATTCCATATGGTGATTACGTGTAAAACTAATATCCATGCAAATTCCAGCGTTTCCTTGATTTTCACAAGCTGCTTTTAAGATAACGATATGATTCAACAGAAATGGGCCGTGTGGCTTCGTGGCAGTCTCGGCTTTGTTCCCGGAGGGGCGCGAGTTAGAGACCCTATTCCATGGAAGATTCGCCATGGAAACGAGCCTTTTATATCCGTCAAGGGTCAAATCTCCTACCGATGATGTGGTATGGAAATTTGGAGGGGAGCTGCTAGCTTGTGTCATCTTCATCTGATCACCGTTCAAAACTATGAGGTTCGTCCTAAAACAGCCCTCGGGTAATTTCGAAATGGGATGTTATTATAACTAAGCTAAACTCAGCAGTAGCACGGAGAGAATACGAACATTATGTTTCATTCGAAATCCAAGTAGGTAAGCGTTAGGTCTAATGGAATTCCATAAGAAGAAGCGAGCATCTTACTCACCTCAAATTCAGCGGCCGACTGAGAGCTCACTTTTGAAAGATTGTCATACAATGTTCCATAAAACTGTTTAATCTTTCCCTCTTAAGTAATTATTAGGCACATTTCGTTGAGCAGACTCCTTTATGACTTTTCAAGATGGCCCATCAAAATCCAAACGGCCCCATCTCACTACCCATTTTAAAGATCCATCAAAAGTGTCATTTGGATTATGATCGAAACTGCCAACAACAGCTTAGAACGTTAAAATGAAAATAACGTTTAAACCAGTTGTATGAAAAGAACGTTTCTACGGATTTATAAACATTTAGGCATGAAAACTATTAAAATGAATACACACACGTATAAAATCCAAAACGTTTTTAAATGAATGATATTTTTAAAAATAAGCTCTTAATTTACACGTCTAATATACTTTTCAGTCTTGATTTATTTATTAAACTTTTTCATTATTAGTCATTGACCTGTTTTGTCCGCCAGTCGTATGTGCATTGAATTATCGTATTTTTCAACTTATAAGCAAAAAATAAGTTAATCATAAAAGTTATAATTCGATGTAAAAATTACTTGGAATTCATAAACATGTTTAGTATTCTATGTACTCTTAGTAGAAGCAAAACAACATTACATTTTCAAAAAAAGAAAATATCTAATTAGTCAAAAAGGCTTGTTCCTAACAGAAGTTATTTATCGTCTGTTTTTTAAATTAATGTTCTTCTAGAATTCTGTTAATATGTTCTAGCAAAAGTTCTTCTTCTGTATTCTTGTTTGAGATTCATTTTTAATGTACACATATGTTGACTTCATTTTGAAATAATTGTTTTACTTGTGAAACGCAACGAGTTATTTCTCGAACCCGGCTTAAATATAAAGAGTTTAGAGAATACAAGGCTAAAAAGTCAAGTAATTAATAATTCTGTTGCATTCCGTATTTTCATTGCATGATTAAATTCATTGGTAAAAATTGTTGAAAATTTGTTAAAGTTTTCCTATTATCACATCGTAAATACAATAAATCCAGTGACAGATTAAATAAATTTAAATATTTTCTTATCTAAACAACTTTTATAAGTAGAGAAATTTTGATTTTAATTTTTTAGATATTTTCGTTATATTTCAATAAGATTTCTTTTGATAATTTTATGGAATGCTCAGTAAAACCTATCTAATTGATTTAATGCTAAATTATTTAAAATATATTTAATTGACCTGAATAAACATTTTAAATGATGAAACAAGATAATTAACCGCGAATATATATGTTACCATTAAAGCGTATATTTCAGTTATTTCATAGAATAACTAGGTATTGAACCAGGTAATTCATGAAATACCTAGTTATTCTATGAAATAACGGATTCCACGTTTTAAGTGTAACGTATACAAATTTTACAGTTAATCTTCTTTATTCCAAAACGTTGTCAGTCTTGATTTTTGATCCCTTATGTATTTTCAGCTTTTATTTGAATAATTATCACTATTTCACCTTTTATCTTGAACATATTTTTTACCAACCAAATTTAACGCAGCTTTAAATATAAAATATCAATTAAAAAGTGGTAAAACATTACATTTCGAAACATTAGATCTTTGACGTAAAATCTCATGTCACTGTTTTGTTTGAAAACCTTCTATTGAGGCTTGAGAAAGATGATTCTGTAATTATATATAAAACTGCTACAAATTTCGAAATTATATAAAATGTACAAAATCTTTCTGATGACGAGGAGGTTAAAGTAAAATATAAACAGTTATATTTATTAAAAGTCATGAGAGAGAATTTAAAAAGCCTTTGATATATAATCTAAGATATAGAAGATGTATAGAGAACAGAGGCTGTAGAATCAGAACGCATCTCTAGAAATAGATTCGAGATTATTTCCAAAAAAATTTACCTCAAAAACTAAACTACGTAAAACAATATTAACTGTTTTGTAAGTAAAATAAAAATTAGTAAAAAAATAAATAATTTAATTAAATAATAAGGGATAATTTACCATTGAAGAGCTTATATTCGAGGAACATTTCGTAAAATTTTCACAAGAAAATGTTTTAATTTCTCTTCATTATCAATATAAATTTATTAGATTCATATTTATTCAATTTAGAGACGAGTACGAACCAAGCTGAACTGATTAAAGAAAAATCAAACGAAGTCATAACTGCAAGCCTTGTTTCCGTATATAAAAGGTCAAACTACTGGCGGATTAATCTAATTTGAATTAGACTGAGAATGATGCTGAAATATTAAAAAAATGATTAAAAAGGGGCGATTTGAGACAATACAAAGGATTGAAGAACATCCAATTTTTTAATATTTTACATATCTAAACTGAAAAATTCGGAATTTTTCATATTTTACTCACTTTTACTGTAATGTATTTTCTACATTTATTTAAATGATAACGGTGGTTTTGTGCTAGCTTAGCCAAGACAAACATTTCGTGTTTGACTTCAGCTCGGTTTTGAAAAATCATATCAATGTAGAACTTTAATCATATTATCTAAAAACTCTAATTCATGTCTTGATTGTTTTTTAATTCCGTGCCTATCTTAATCAAACATAATCAAACTTTTTTCCTTTCTCACGTACGAAATATACACAGAAAATGCATTGTCATTGTCAAAAAGTTTGATCCCGAGATTTTGTGTAGCTACAATTTATTAAGCCGTTGTCGTTCAGACAGAAGTCACTAAGTTCAAAACTATAGTTTCGAGATAGGTTCAAGTTAAACTTAATTATTTTTGAGTCGTTATGATAAATAGTAAAAATTATTTTCCTTGTTTCTATCCCCAACGGTTTATTTACTAATGTTTAGATAATTGGTTTCTATCACGAAATAAATAATTGCGAATTCTAATTGAATGAAGCAATCCGTCAAAAAGTTTTTTTAGGCTTAATGACTTCGGTCTGAACGACGATTTCTCCTTAAAAAAGACGACGATCCTGTGAAAAAAAGTTGTTTCTAGAATTGTCTGTTAGTTTGTAAGTCAAACTCAGAAGTGCAACGATCTACATGGAGGAATTTGACATGGAAGCCTACAAACCAAATTTGTAGAAATGATCAATTTTGGGCCTAATCCATCAGAGGAAAGAGGTTCTTTTCCTATAGGCATATGATTTTCTTCACTATACTGCAAATCTAAATTCAACAACGCCGTATTTACAAAGATATTTTCAACATTCGCGTTGCGAGTCATATAAATGCATTTTTAATTATTGAGTTTATTTACCTAGGCCAGTGATGGCGAACCTTTTTGAGAAGTGGGCCAAATTTTGTTCATTATTTTTTTAATACTAGCCCGTGGTAGTGGCGTCACTTGGAAAGAAGGTTGGGTGGGTGGTAAAAAGAGTACTGAATATTTGAAATTAAGAAACGTAAAGATGAATGAACTTTCAACACTTAAAAAGGTTAGAGGAGTTATTAGAACTTCTATTACGAAATATATTAATAAAATAGAGTCAGATTTAAAGAAAAATTAGATTTATATATTGTCAACATTCTTGAAGAATGCTTAAACTATTTAAAAGAAGTTTCGAAACAACTCAAACATTCTAATACTGAAATTCAAAAGCTTATAGAAGATGAGAATGAATTTGATTCAGAAATTGAAACTGGTGATGAATACAGTCAAAAAATCATAATTTATAGTTCAAAAGTTTCGGCACAGTTAAAGATTCTACAAAATAAAATAGAACCACAGGTAATAGCGCCAAATATTTCTTCTTTAAGAATACATGAAAATTCGAGTACGAATGGACAGAATAACGCACTTGGAAGTTCAAGCATCGCACTTAATGTACCTGGTAATGGAAATAATTCTGTAAAAGTACCAATAATTTGGAGACACCAAAAATTTGTTAATAGAAAAGCCTGACAGTTGACATTTTTTTTCTCACTTGTAGACGCGTTCGCCAAGACTGCCAAATAGTTTAACACTGCTATGGTGCTTATTCTACGATGCAACGAATATACGCGCCAAGTTTATGACCGACTGTCATGAGTCATACAAAGGTGAAGTGATACGACAGAAAATCAGTTAGCAAACGTCCACTTGGAAATATTTTTTTTTATAAATTCGACATTAGATATTTTTACTTTATTTTTTTAATATTTTCGATTGTCTGTTCTCTCTTTGATGATATAAAAATAGGTTTATAAAAATCAACGCATGGGTCATTTAAAAAGCCTTCGTGGGTCAATATCTGATCCGCGGGTCATAGGTTCGTCTTTACTTACCTAGGCGTTACTATTCACGTTCAAGTTTTAAATGCATTTTTATTTTAAACATGTAATAAATATTTATTACATGTTTTGCCTCTCGATGGAAATATTAAAAACCTTTATTTGCTTGCAAAAATATTGTGGAAATATGAGAAAGAAGAGCACTGTAATGAAGCTGTTTTAACTGAAGAGATAATTTTTTTGAACTTTAAGATGTAGGATAATTATTTATTTCAGAGGATAATTTCAGAAATTATCCCTGAAACACATCAAAAATACGAAATAATAATAATAATAAAACAATGATAAATTGTTACTATAAAAGGAAATTTTGGATATGTTTAAATATTTTTGTTGATGCCAGTCGAGAATGTTAGTTGTGAAGAAAAATAACACAGTGATGATTGATCACCTTACGTAGAAACATACAAGAAGTATCATTTCTAATCTTTATATATATCTAAAGAATAAATGCTAATTCTGTAAGTAACTACTATATATTATTTAGCTTTTACTGATCTAATTAAATTTTGTGTTCTACTTTTTTTTTATTTTGTCAGTCACATCAAGAAATAGAACCAGGATAGCATGAATACAAGAATGATAAATAAGAAAATTCTGTTTCATATATATTTCAATTCGGAAACTTCAAGATTTGAAGTTCTGCTTGTTTTCGGAGAAATTTCACCACAGATATATAAAATAGATCTACTAAGTATTCTCCTTCTCAAAATGTAATTAGAGTTTCCGATACGTTCCATGCTAATTTTTTGTAAATCCCATGCTCTGCTGTCGAATACATGATATAGTGCTTTCAGTTTGCATAATTTGTTATGGTGATGTTTGCTTACTGATTTAAAAATTACTAATGAATTCATCATTCATGTAGTCTTTGTTCCAGATACCTTTACACTTAAAAGTGAACCAAGTTAAGTATAAGTAACAAGAAGAAAGGATACCGGCTCAGAGTTTAAAAGTGAATCAAGTCAAAAAGAATAACAGCAACAACAAAAAAGATAGTTGCAAAAGATTTATTTTTTTATAGGTCATTAAAATTTTATATCTGTTTTTGACTCTAGCAAAGAATGAAATTCAATACTCTTCTAAAAACTACAAATCTGTCGCACTATAAATTTCCAGGGTGGAATGAAAGAAGGAGACTGTTTTTCATTCTACTGTCATCCACAACAGTCGTGAATCAACTTTTTGACAGGCAAATGGCCCTTTTCTGGAAACATCTTTGGTCAAAACGGCTTTCAAAATTGCTTAAGCGATTCCATTAAACGATGGCGGTCTCTCTTTGCGTTCATAGAAAAGAACAGGATGGCCGTTAGGGACTTTCCTCTAATTTGCTGCCGAGAGAGCGATTTCCAAACAAATTGGAAGGAAAGTTTATGTATTTGTTATGGTTTGTCAAACATGATTATGTTCAGAATCATTGCTAATTTTGAAGAGATATAAAAACTTAACGAAGCAAAAACTTGTTGTTTAACAAGCAAAATCACCCATCTCAATTTTTTGAAATTTCAAAGAGGAAGAAAAACTGAATTTTTCGCAACGAATAACGCATCATCGTTCAGGCAGAAGTCACTAAGTCCAAAACTGTAATTTCGAGATGTGTTCATTTTAAACTTAAATATTTCTGAGTCATTATGATAAATAGTAAAAATTATTTTACATGTTTCTAGCTCCAACGGTTTATTTACTAATGTTTAGATAGCAGGTTTCTACCACGAAATAATTAATTGCAAATTCTAATTGACTTCAGTAGTCCGTCAAAAGGTTTTTGCGGACCTAGTGACTTCTGCCTGAACGACGCCGAACGAATATTTCTGAAATTTTTACACATCTGTTAGGAATATGTGGACTCATCTTCATATCAGATGTTAAAAAAATCAGAAATATTCGATATTCATTGCGAAAAATTCAGTTTTTTTTTCTTTTTCTTTGAAAATTCAAAAAATTGAGGTAGGTGGTGTTGCTTGTTAAGCTACGAAGCCTGGTATTTGCATGATCAGTTTATACAGTTTTTACTCAATTTACACGGAATTTGAATCAAATTGTCAGCGTGTGCAAATATATTCTTTTTTTAGAAACACAAATTTAAAAAGAAAATTTTCAATTTGATATAAAAAAGCAATGAAATAAAACCAGAGTTTAATAAAAACTTCATAAAACTGCGAAATGGAGAAACTTTATACAACGATCAATTTCTTCCACACTTACAGAAAATATTTCTTTCTCGAATCAGATTTAGAAGTATCGTAACTTTTTTGTTAAATCGACAATTTATCTGTTAATTTGAAAACCATTTTATAAATTCTGTAGATTTTGCACAAATAAAATCACGTATCCTTTAAACATTTGAGATAATGTCTTTTAAAAAAATTACCTCTATTACCTGACTAGGTATGAGCTTTTTTTATTGCTTTTATTTTTTCGTAAATTTGCAATTTATTCTTTAAAAAAATTAGTTTAGATATAAATTTGTTCCATTATGCACTCGCGTGTTGTATATTGGATGTGGTCAATTTTCAAATTTGTTCTCAGCTTATTATCAGCTATAACTCAGCTATAGCTGAGTTTCTTTCTTGAAATGCACATTTCAAATAATGAAAAGACAAAAAATTAAATAAGTTGCTTGTTTCAAGTAAACTTATTATTAATCTGTGTTAAAAAGACAACATTAAAGAGAAAGTCTTTTTTGTAATATACACAATTACACATACTCACGCAAAGTTTCTTCATATTTTATCGCCTTTAGTGCAATATAATGTTGTGGATTTGTGAAATAAATTTCAGTTGAATTGTTTTAAGGTTTTCATTGTGTCAACACGGCAACATTTGCTATGCTATTGTTTGCGTAACTAAATGTTTATCTTTATTAATAAAATGATTCTCTCACTTATGATTTCTTGAGGTTACTTAAGAATTTTATTGACTTCTATTAATTTTCCAGGCTAGTACAATTACTTTTTCTACGACGGTTATTAAAGGGTAGCAAGTTTATCCTTCGAAAATAGTGACGGCGACTCGGGGTCGTCGGGAGGCAATTGCCCCACACACTTTTTGCGGAAAAAAATTAAATTTTTGTTTCATTTTAGCTGCTTAAAATTAGAAATTATAAATAAAAGAAAACAGTAGTTTCCAGGAAAGTTAGCTAATTTTGTAACTAAATTTTAAAATTTTATCTACCCCCCCTATATTTCAGGCTACATTTAAGCGTCGATAAATCCTCCCCCCACACACAATTTTACCACCCAGTGCTCGAAAGTTTGAAAACATTCGAAAAATACATCAATTAGACATGTTTTCATCTTAAATGAGCTTATAAGTTACATTTTACGTTTAAAAATTGTTCCCGACTTTGAATTAATACCAAAGGAAAATGTACAAGATGTAAAATTGACAAGAATGGTATCTTTCAATATCAATTTTATTTCTTTGTAAAGGAGATGAGTAATTACGTAATTTAAAACTGTTTTTTTTTTGAAAAAAGGGCTAATAATTAAAAATTGAATAAACAATTTTGTGCGTGCGACATTAAACGACTTTCTTTGTTTCTAAACCATGTAAAAAGCAATAAAGATCCGACTTAAATATGGGTTAGGAAAATAATAATTGCTGCCTTTCATTTATTGATTGATTACGGCTTCTTAATATGAGAAAATGAGCTCAGCTTTATAATGCATCCGCGTTTTGTGGTTTAAACGAATTCTTTTTAAAAAATTAGTTGGGTTACCGAGTAGCTGTTGGGTTGTTATCTTCTATTATAGATCGGCTATGAATACTAATTGAAGGAAAAATTTCTTTATTTTTTATGAATCTCAGGGGACGATCTCCAGAGCAAAAATTGTATCAGAATATTGTTCGTTCAAATGCCTCTATTACTGTGAAATGTAATAAAAAATTTGATAAATTTGTTTTCTAGACATCAGAGGGATTTTTGATATCTAAAGACGTTTAACCCTCTGTCTGTGTATCCTGCGATTTCCGCGGGTTGGAAGCAAGTCTATTTCCTGCTACATCCTACGATTTTCACAGGCTAATGTGTTTACTTAGTACTTTCATAGCGTTGGATCATATTATACTAATTAAGCTTTGCAGATAAATAACAACTCGCTTGGCACAACGGTATTTGAACACGTTTGCAAACGTTGCATTAAATAGTTATTTAAAAAAATATTCAGTCAGAGGTTTAAAGCTTTTTTGAGATTCGATAAACCTATAATACGGTATCAATACAAGCTGGTATCGTTTTTTTAAACACTATAGCAGTTAAATTTTTTATTTGAAAATTTTCAAATAAAGAGTCATAGGAATCTTTGGGACGCCGGAAAAAAATTTAGTTACGAATAATAGAATTTTTATTTATTTTTCAAATAACATTTGTGATTTAATTTAAAGAATGAAAAACATTATTTTGCGATAGCCCACAAAATATCAGTGGTCTTTATTAATGATAAATGAAGGCAATTTGAAACAGTATTCAAAATATCTTGACATAGAGGTTTTTAATATAAAAGAACGTTATTGTTTCTAAAATGATTTAAAAATACATTTCCCCCCTTTTCTATAAAATATAAATAACACTCAATTTGTGTTTCTAACAAGAAATAAAATAAACAGGGCAAAGTTTTTGCATTGTTTATTATATTTTCGACTTTTCTTCTACGTTCGTATTTAGTTAAATTTAAAAAAAACTAAAAGCAAAATTTTAATCAGATTAAAGAAATTAGAACGTCCATTCCTTTTCCTTCGAACAAATCGCTCATTACTTCACAATAATCTAAAAATGTCTTAGTTTTCGTATCAATTTTTCGTATCCATATGAATTTCTGCTTAATAAAAGTCTTAATTTAGGACCAGTTTTAACGGAAGTCATTCAATATAAGAAAGAGAAACTGAACCGGGTTAAGCAAGTAGAATATTGCCACAGATACAGATTAATCGAAAACGACTGATAGCATTTTATACAGATATTTCAGAAAATTAGAAAAGAATGATATATTTTCTATAATAGCAAAATGCTATTTATTACTGATGGGCGAAAATGATAGTAAAGTTCGAAACAAAATGCAGCATATTCTACCTAGCAGATTCTTCTTTTTTTTTTAAATTCTTACTACTTGAATTTTCAAATTTTTTTCTAATTTAGGATTTTAGTTTTCCCAATTTGCTTTTATTTTCCTTTTTTATTCATTTTAACAAAACATTTGGCATGATTTGAAATGTTGTGCAAAAACATCCTGTTTTAAAACATGTTTGTAAGCGAATGTGTTTCCCTTCACACATTAAATTTTTTCAAAAGATTCGTAGTTATAAAATAAACATTTTTCTCTATGACATCTCCTGTAACACATAAGCATCATTTGAATAATGTCAACTTTATTATCTTGTATATATTTTTTATTATTCGTGAAAAATTCGTTTGTGTGTAAAGATATCTGTTTTATTTATAACTTTTTCAGTCAGTGTTAAAGTTTTTTTATTACGTTGTGATTCTACCATTTGAATAATATTTTTCTTCCACAAAATCACAAAATATATTTTAAAGTAAACCTTACTTGACTTTTCTTGTCTCTTATCACTCTTCTGATTCGATTTTTCAGTTGGATTCCGAGTAATTTTTTTTTCAAATGCAGATTTCTGAAATATATATGTTATTTTTAAAAGTAATAATATATTCATATTATTATTAGTATTACAATTGATTGTTGTTATCGATTAATTTCGGTACAGAATATGCTCTAATTTATTCGCTTCAGTATAAACAATGCATTTTGACGATAAAAAGCCGAGGGCATATTTATCGTAAAATGTCACGAGGCATTGCGCATGAAATTAAAAATTAACACTTTAGTTATGATTGTCATACAAATTTTTAATAGCATCAACCATGCACGAGAACAGTTAGCGACTATACTCTGGAAATTGCTACAAACACTGAATTTTAATTTTTTACTTATTAAATATTTATTTAAATGCTAGTCTTTTATATCGAATATAATTTCAATCCGAACATGCTAGAAATTCCAAATGCGATATTTGAGTAAAATTGTGACTGCAACAATAAGAGGCCGTTGTCAGAAAATAAATCAGCGAAAACGTTTAATTTATTAATTCGGTTTTGAGAAATGTATATTTAATCAGTGGTAGGGGAACGGCTGGTAGTACGGACCACTTAATGTTTCTAGAGCCTGCCGGTAGATAGCAACCCATTATTTTGCCTACAGCACAGACATAGCATCAGTCTGCCATGTGCAGATATCGGTTGACATAACTGCTCTGTTTCGTTCCTCAGGAAATGTTCTTTGTTTGTTACCCTATAAATGGTTTCTTCGTATAATTTTTGACGACTCCTTACACTTTTACGGGTAAGAATAAAATTAAGAAACTAATGTTATTACTTAGTTTATACTTTATTTAGATTATGGCGTGAAAGTTTCATCCTGATGCCTTTAAACGACTTTAGAAGTCACCATGTTTTTCTTTTCAATGTCGGTAGGGTAGTATGGGCCATGTGAGTAAAACATGCTTTTTTCCAAAAAAATGTCCAAGTGCAAGAAGGAGCCTGGAGCCGAGAAGAATGATTTGCGGTTGCCATGAAACTTGCAATTGCAAGGGGGGGGGGGGGGCCCGGGAGGGCTTAGTGGCAAGGTAACGGCCTCGGAGACGGAGGCCTCCAGCCCGAAACCCGATTCCACCAAAACTCCGCCGTGTGTGGAGCCTGTTGCACACAAATCATATGCGGTGATAAAACGCCCTCCCTCTGGGGCAGCACGGAAGCTTGTAGAGGGGAGGAGGGCGCCAGCTCAGGCGTCATCCTCGTCATCTGACCGCTGTTCAAAATTACAAGGTGCCTCCCAAAATAGCCCTCGTGTTGCTTCAAAACGGGATGTCAATGTAATTTTTTTTATTTGCAGTGTACTTCTAAGCGCACCTTAAAGGTCGCATGTAGCCATTTCAGACAATTTATTTTCGGAAAAACACTTGCAATTGAAATTAAATTAGTTTAGTAACATTAACATCCTGTTTTGAAGCAACCAGACACAGAAGCAGAGGACAACGCCTGAGTTGGCGCCGCGCTCCTCTACAAATTTCCGCACTACACCAGCGGGAGGGCGTTTGATCACTGAGTATGATTTATGTGCAACGGGCCCCATACTCGGCGGGGTTTTGGTGGAATCGGGTTTCGAGCTGGAGCCCTCTGGCTTCGAGGCCGTTACTTTGCCACTAAGCCATCACGCCCCCCCCCTCCTGCAATTGCAAGTTTCATGTCATCCGCAAATCATTCTCCTTGACACTCGGTTCCAGACTCCTTCTTGCACTTGGGCATTTTTTTGGAAAAAAGTATGTTTTACTCACATGAACCGTACTACCCTACCGACATTGGAAAGAAAAGCATGGTGACTTCTAAAGTCGGTTAAAGGCATAAAGACGAAACTTTCATGACATAATCTAAATAAAATATAAGCTAGTAATAACACTAGTTTCATGATTTTCTTCTTACCCGTAAAAGGACAAGGAGTCGTCAAAAATTATACGCAGAAACCACTTATAGGGTCACAAACGAAGAACATTTCCTGAGGAACGAAACAGAGCAGTTATGTCAGTGTACATGGCAGACTGATGCTATGGCTGTACTGTAGGCAAAATAATGGGTTGATATCAACCGGTAGGCCCTAGAAACACTAAGTGGTCCATACCACCCGCCGTTCCTCTATTTGATCACCATTTTGAAAACACACCATCTTCACATTTACAGCTTGTTTAGCTTTTCTCTTTAACTTCCAACAGGAATGTTATTCAATTTTGTAGGCACATCAATATTTTGTTTAACTGGTTTCAATATTGCTTTGAATGCAGTAAACCCCGGTTAACCGAACTCGGGTTAACCTAAACCCGAGTTATCCGAAAGGCTTCTGGAATCGCAAATCCAAAAAACACGTATTGTACTGTACGGAAATAAACGCGAAGGCGAGATTTTTTTGCAACAATATCCCCATTTTTTTTTTCTTCTTTCAAGTATCGCCAAAAAGGTCAGTAATTAATTTTAGAATGCTAAAATTAAAATTAATGGGTATTAACAATATATTAATTAGGATATTATTTACCTGTGTCAGCCAGGCAATTAGGCCCGAACTCGCCCGTGCGAATATTGCGCCCGAGGGAGGATTGACTTTAATAAAGAGCAAGAGTAGCCTACAAAGAGTTTTGAATTCGTTCTACACTCAAAACATTTCAGAATTACATACTGTAATTAGATACAAAATAGTAATAGATGTTCTTGGATTAACCGAAAAAAATCGTTATGCGAAACGGGCCCCCCCCCCCCCCTTTTAGTTCAGTTAACCGGGGTTGTACTGAATCAAGTTTCACGAGGCATTTTCACGAATTGTTAAGAAAACCTTCGGTGTTTTTTGTTCTCTTAAGAATTAAACAATACGGTAAAATCTTGAAATGCATCTCAGAATGCTAGATGCCTGCGTTTTTCTAAATATACCACGCTATTCCCTAATTTTCGAGAGACCTGCGCCAAATTGCATTTGTGGATCCCTAATCATGCCTCTAAACATATCATGATTTCGGACTTTAAACTGATGCTCTCATTGAAGAGAATAACCTAAGGACAGTGGGTAGAGAAGTAAACGGCACTTGTGGCCTAATATGATTATTTAGCCCCCCTCCCGACTCGGCTTTTGTGGTTTAGAAAGGGTGAAAGGCATCTGAGTATGGTGCAGTCCTGAAAAAAAGTATAAAGTCGCAGAAATGCATGATTTAAGACTAGAAATATATATCATAATTTTATGAAATGCAAATTTTTATGAAATGTAAGGATACTTCGTGATATAATGAAATCACAGCAAAAATAAATTTAAGTTTAATTACAATAAGTAATATTTTATAAGAAATTACAATAGAGTTGAAGTTGGAAAAAATTATCGAGTCGATATGATTTATTCTTTAGTAAGTGATGCTGGAACCTCATTTTTCTAATACTTGTATTAATAGTCGATTCATAGAACCAGAAAGACATTGGGAGGTTTCAGGGTCAATTTTATTTCATTCTAGACTGGTCTTTATGGCCAATTTTAGAATTTTAGACAGACATGACTATCTTCAGGGGCATCTTCATCGAATAGGAGTAAAAATAATCCTGACTGCCCACTGTGTTCCACTGGAAAGATTATGAATTATAGACACTTGACAGTTTGTGCTACTTTAGCCAACGCAAATCTAAATATTTTACTTCCTGGCAACTATTATTCAAAGACTAGTTTATATTTTGCTGCACGAAGGGAAATGGTCAATACAACCTAGTCCCCGACGTAATAAAAAAATATTTTAGCAATATTTTTATCGTAGTTTTTAGATCAGACTTGCTTCTCTACTGTCGCGTATTCTTGTAAACGTATAAATCCTGAATGCCGAAAGCTTCCACATTGGATTCAGGTCGTAAGTCCGAGATGGCAATTGAAGAGTTTTTACCAGGAATTTGTAGGATTCTGCTTTCATTTAGGATTTTGTGGAGTATGAAATATGCACAGATGCTTTGTTTTGTTGAAATGTGCAATCTCCTGATGTAATCAGAGGAGAAATCGGCAACAATTTATCTACCAGAATGTCCTGATATAACTCTGAATTTATTTTGTTTCCGACAAAAACAATTTGAGTTGCACCACCGGCCGCAAATGCGGCCCAAATAATGACAGATCCCTCTCCGAATTGGCGTTTTGGAAAAAGGTCATCCTCTTTATGAAGATCATACCAGTAGAACTTAAATCCATCTAAATCATTTAAATAAAACATTTTTTCGTCCGAAAACACAACATCATTCCGGTTGGTGACAGCCGTTAACTGTTCCCGGGCAAAATTTATAAGTGAATCAATATGACTTTTAAAAAGTGGAGATTTTCCTTTCAACTTCTTGTACACAGCATTAGGATTTATATGCAGTGCATTTCTTATTGTTTGACTAACACTAAGACATTTTTTGCTTGTTGTTTTGCTTGTTTTGTTTGCTAAAGACATTTTTTGCTTGTAGGCGATCCTCTGGATCTGCCCTTGTGACCGTGAAGAAATTATCTCTGGTCTTCCTGTTCGTTTTCTGTGCCATAGCTACCAGGTTTAATGATAAAGCGGATAACTACAGCCTTCGATCTGCCAATTTTTCGTGCAATTTCCACCACTGTAACTGCAGTAAAAAGCTAGTATTTTGGCGTTTTCAGTTTCTGTTAATTGCCATACTTTCGGAATGGTATTAAAGGTTATAAGAATAAAACAATTCTGTTTCCAAAAAACTTGCAATTCTTTCTAGAATTAGAGAAAAATGCTGTTTTCAGTTTATTTATTCGTTCAGATGGTATAATCACCAGGCGACTTTATACTTTTTTCCAAGCTGCCATCCGCTGATTTAGATAATTTTTACATAATCCAAAAAATATCATGGTTTTCCTACAAATATATTTCGGCACATTATTCTGAAGCATAAGTCCTAAAAAATTTGCATAGTTTGAAATTGCAGTATATATATATATTTTTCCAAATATGGCGATTTTTTCTCCCGACTTTATGCTTTTTCCCAGGGCTGTATTATTTTTTCATCAAATTTTGTTTCTAAAAGTGTCATACAAATATTAATGTTTTTTCTCCATGATGTCCCTGTGACTGGCGCTCCTCTCTCTCTCTCTCCTGTCTCCTCGCCTCTCATCATTACGCCACTGCTTAAGGAATAACTTCTCGAACCCATAGTGCTTGGTTTGTAGGAAATAATTTAAGGAGTCGGAGTATGAGATTATAGGATTTACGTTTGAATGAGTGAAAATATTGTATTGGTAGACGATAGTTTTTCATAAGAAAAGAAAAAGATTTTTGACTCCCTGGGTATCTACATGTTTCCCCTTCCCCCTCCTATCACTACGCCACTGCTTACGGAATAACTTCTCGAAGCCCATAGTGCTTGGTTTGTAGGAAATAATTTAAGGAGTCAGAGTATGAGATTATAAGATTTAAGTTTGAATTAAGTAAGAATGTATTGACAGACGATAATTTTCATAGGGGAAAAAAAAAGATTAATTGCTATTTTTTTCTTTCTCGAAAAATCATCTTCTAAACTCACCACTTGGAACATCAGAAAGCCATTAGAAGCCTCCACTTTAATCAAGAATCTGATAGCAATATCTCGATGGGCCATTAAAGTTCCAGAGCTGCAATTTTCGGATTAGACCTTCCTCGGTGCTTGTAAATGGAGACCAACCCCTCTCACGTCAGACGGACGCGAAGATATATCATGAGAGGAACGTTATCTCCGCAGTTATTTCTCCGGGGTGAGGCTACCAGTATTGAATCTTTAATGAGGATTCCTTCAGGTGTGGGGATTGGTCTGTGGGCGGTCCTCAAATGTTCCTGAAAATTGAGAGGGCCACTTTTGTTACTTTCATTCTGAGCCCATGGTTGTCATTTGTTGTTGCCCAGCGCATCTCCTGCAAGTCAGAAATCAGAAGGTAAGCATTCTCTTTAGTAGAAAATTTCATTTTTAAATAAGAAATAGACTTAAAAAAACTGTATTATGCGAGATTTTATGGATATACAGAATGCAATTTATGGGCTGTTAAAGTAGTTTATTGATCAAATTCATAAACTAAAGTTAAAACAGAAGATTTGAGTTAAAATTAAGTTTATCAATGAGATATAAAATGAAATCGGGAAAGTATTTAAAAAATGTTTAAAAATGAATATGTGAATTTTAGATAGTGGGAGATTTGTCACCAACTTAACATTTCACGTCAACATGAGATTTTTTAATCGAACTCTTACTAAATATGAAATTCGTTTCGTTGTAAATTGTAATTCTGACAAATATTTTCCTTCTTCTCCTGCATCATGAGTTCTTTATCCGAATTTTTATTAAATATGAAAATTGTTATTCGAACACATATTTTCCTACGTCATGTCAAGATGAATTTTTATCCGATCTTATACTGAATATGAAAATTGTTTTGTTGTAAATTGTAACTCAGACAAATATCCAAGATTCTTTGTCATACGTATAAACTACGTGTTCTTCTGTAACAAGTATTTCTTTACTGCTTTAAAATAATGTTATGTGAGTAAATTTACTTATTTCAATTATCTTAAAAGGCAACGAGACATGCTGGTTTTTATTCGAGGTAATTTAAGACATTTTTGTGGATTAGAAAGTGCAACAGAGGGCCTAAGACTTCCAATAAATAGAATAAAGCATGCTTATGTTTGAAAGAGGTTCAGTTTTTAGAGGAAACAAAATATTATTTATTTATTTTAAAAAATCAATCATAGAACACAGATGCATTGGTGCAATTCAGATTATTGTAAAATCAATGTATTACAGGATACTGTATTGATTTCAAATTTTCACATATTTTTAATGTATTATCTTGATGTCACGTCCGTACAATACTGAAATGGAGAAAGAACTAACAAAGAATCTTTTTCACTTATTTCAGTTTTGCAAATACAGGTGATTTGTAAATTTTTTGAATTTTTATAGGAATAGTTCATATTTCGATACTAATTTAAATACACTTTATAAAACCTCACCTAGCAGTTTTAAACTCCGTTTGAGAAGCTACAAAATTTATATTGCTACTTCTTAATATACAGCAAATTGTTACGGTATTAAATGAATAATATGAACATGACAATATTTTTGTTACCTCTTTTACCATTAACTTTCTTTAGCGGTAATATTCCTTCCATTACGACCGTTAACTCTCTTTAGTATTTGCTAAAATAGTATAGTTATGAAATGATGAATTAACTTATAAATGCAAGTATCAATTAAATATTCTAGGAATATTTTACGTTGCTCGTCTAAGGATATTACGATTAATTGCAATTAAAGAAGCATATTTTTTCGCGATATGAAATTATCTGACTTTCCTTGTTTGCTAGTAAATACGTTAAGCTCTTCTTAATCACTTCACGAAACTTCAAAATATGTTGAGATAGACTTTTACAAGTGAAAAAAGTAGAGGCTTAACTTCTCACCGGGGAATGTCATAAAATTCGCTGGAAATAATAATGTTAGAACATTAAAAAGATTCAGATATAATTATTCTAAATTTTGATTTTCTTATTTTTAAATTATTCTCTCACGAGTCTTTTTTCTCATTTTGAATCATTCTTTCATGAGTCTAATTTCTATAATTATCTAATTAATGTTTTTACTTCTTTAATTAAAGATTAAAGCATAGAGCATTTTTAAAAGCAAGCTTACTGTATTTTTGATAAACCATTTAATGCATGCTTTCATTATCTGATGTCGAAAAGTTTGTATTAAAAAGTGCTACATTTTTCTTTGGAGATTTTAATTTGTTCGTTGGTCATCGAATTTATGTTACTAAAAAATTAATTGATTCTGAATTTAGAGTCATGGAAATTTATTTAACAGAACTTATGCTCAATTTTTTAAAAAAATATAACAAAATATTGGTTATAATTATTTTAAAAAGCGACAATTACTGCATAAGGCCTTTTTTTTCTTTGTTAATCTCTGACGAATATTTCCTAATTGCTAAGTATCTACCTAATTTCAAATTTGACCTCCTATTAACTTAAAATAATTTATTAACTTATCCAGAAAAACCAATTAAAGACTGATTCGAAATAATTTTATTGGCCTTTATATGACGTTAGCCAAATGCCTTAATTTATTTCAAATGGGAATTGAAAGTAAGTAAAAGCTGGTGAAATAATTAGGTGCTATTTCATTGCTGATGCAGGAAAATTAAGTTATTACCCAAAATATTAAAGATATTTAGAAAGATTATGTATTTTAATTCATATATAGTGAGTTACGTTATTTTAAATAACATAATCGATCAAATTATTGAAGAATTATAACTGTACGGAATGCAGTACTGTTTTATAATTTCTTATGGTGCTAAAATATAGAAAGACCATTTTACTTGATCAGATTAAAAAAATGTTTCGAGAAGAATTTTTTATTAGAAAATCCTGTTTCTTCTCCAAAGTTCTACATACATACTGGCATTATATAATCTTAGAATCAGAGTAACTCCCAATTTTTAAATGTTTTTAAATAAAAAGTTATGTATCTCTGGAAAACACAAGATTTGATAACGAATGACGTTTATGATGGACAGGGTTACTAAGAATGGGTTCCAAGATTTTTTACAGGCTGTAGGTTGCAGAATGGTCTCCAAAACAATATCCAAGCTGCAGCTTACACATTGATTCTAAGTCAGTTAAAAAAATGACTTATATTGGTACTTTTATTTCACTTGATGTTGCTTACTTAAAGTGTCTAAAAAAATTGACATTGCCAATGATAATTGGTTTCAGTTTTTTAAAGCAAAGAAACAAAGCTGGCTTGTTTAGCACCTTTTCTACAGGAACTTACACTTGATCCTGTCGAAACTTTCAAACTTGAAAAAATTTATCTGTCAGACTTACTTAAACTTTTTCGACCGTGATTCTATTTTCCTCCGAATAATTTTGTCATTGCCCAAAACTGAAAAATAAATAAGAAAATAAAGCATTTATTAATGACAAATAATAAAATAAATCAAGTTTAAAATATTCTAAGTCAATATGATGTTTAAACTTTTATTTGCTGCAAAGCATTAGAGAATAAGATCTTACTCTCAAGATCTTACTTGGGATCTAAACCTTGAGTTTAAGAAGTTCTGATACATTCTGATAATTTATCTTTTCTCTGCAACTTCAAATGCTTTTGCGTGTTGCCCCAAATCCCCTTTATCTCTTTCTAAGTGTTAATCAAGAATGAGAAGGGAGGCGATTATATTTTCTGAAAATATCTTATATTTAAAAATTAATTACAAAAATTGGATTGGACTCCGACTGGACAAAAATTTAATTGCCATCCGAAAATTACATGTCAAACTGTGCAGGATTTTCAACTGCTGGTGAAGGTGAAATAAATGCGAATCAAGCAGATTTATGAAGAATCAGAAGAACAGAAAATGCCTTTGATTTGTTGAGTAATAACATTAAGACCTAAATTCACAGCTATTTTCGATTTTGAAATTTGTAATTAGTATCAGCGAGATAGTCTGTCATGTAATATCTGTAATTTCGGCAAGAATGTAACGCTTAGTTGCATCAGAAATATTTCTTTATATTTTTCTTGTTAGATATTTTTGGGAAATTCATCAACAAACAAGAAATATCTTAACTAAAGATGACTGCTTTCTTTAGTCTTAATTGTTTCCCTGCTGAATTTAAGTACTTCTTAGTTATCACATACCAAATGGGGAAAATTATTAACTTATATTTCAAAATCCAATTATTTTGGTTTTCCTTCCTACACGAACATATTTTGATTTATTTTAAAATGGATTAATTGAAAAATACTTAACTGATTAGTAGCCATTTTTGATCATATTCATTGTGGGATTTAATTTTAAAAGTCAGGTGGGATACAGCATTTAAGAGATTCCCCTTAAAGTTTAAGTAGAATGAAGTCATTAAAGCAATTTAATAATAATTAATAAAAAATTGTTTGACTATCTCTAAGCATTAGTACTATATATTTTGGTGAGTATTTAGCAGAGCAAAGAACAGTTTAAATTGATTAACAAACGACCATACCTAGCAATCAATGTAGAAAATTCCACTTTGACACTTGTAATTCGAAAAACTTTCAATAAATCATTGCACAGTGGTTTATTTGAAAAAAAAAAAAAAAAAAAAAAAATGTAAGAAATAAAAAAAAATATGCAAACTCAATATTTCTCGTTTATGAGAAACGAAAATTAAATAAATCAAATAAGTAAATAAAAATAAATAAATAAAATAACTAAATAAAAATAAATAAATGAATTAACTGAATAAAAAAATAAATAAAATAACCGAATAAAAATAAATAAATAAAACAACTAAATAAAAATAAATAAATAAAAATAACTAAATAAAAATAGCTAAATAAAAATAACAAAATAAAATGACTAAATAAAAATAAATAAATAAAACAACTAAATAAAAATAAATAAATAAAACAACTAAATAAAAATAAATAAATAAATAAAAAAGAAGAAAGAAGAAGGAATTATATTAAGTCTTCGCGCGATACTTAATGACACAATTTAAAATTCTTTTATGAGGCTGCTTAAAATTATTATTGCTTAATAAGCCGATTAAATAAGCTGATAACATTATTTTTAGATACACAAAAATATTAGATTTCTTAAAATAAAAAATAGATTTTAATAATATATTGTTTAATGATACTATAGAAAGAAAGTTCAAATATTAAGTTCTTCTTATTTCACACTTATTATTTTTCATCAGAACTATTTTTTAGTTTCTGTTTTAAAAAACGAAAGTAAAGAATTTATTCATGAAAATTTATTAGCTTTCCCAACTGAAGCATCTAAAATTGAAGTGCAGCATTTATAATTAATATATTATAAATGCTGCATTTATTATCCAATATTTTAATATTAAACTAATTTAATTTTTCAAAATGTTAAAGTATTTTCTTTTAGAATTCTTTTGAAGACCTAATTGCCTTATTTAATTCACAAATTATGTTTTAAAATACTAATTCTAATGGTATCTACAATGTGTATTATTTATTCTTGCATTTGCCTGAACAGCTAATACCATATCTCATTGGTATTACTTTCGAACATTATTATTGGCTTTTGCTCAGCCAGTGAGCTTTCCTTTACTCTCATTGGTTCTCCTTTATTAATCTATGTTGCATTGAGACCGCCTTATAGGCGGAGAGTTTTTCGCCAGCCAATGATGGAGTGGTTATGATAATACTTCGAGATGTTGTCGGAAGATGGCCGTCCTTCTTGAGACGAATCATTCTACATCGTTATGTATGCAAGCTCAGGATGGTAGTTTTGAGCTTCTTCGTTAATGCATTCAGAAAACACTTAATGGTAAGATCTTTTTTAATTTTTCATTTAATTTTTCAGATCGAAAAAGATTTTTGAGAACTTATTTCTTGAACATAAGAATCATGTTTCTTTTTGTTTTTTTTTATATATAATCCACTCAGAGATTTACGTTTGTATATATCTTACGAATCAAAATTGATAAAATTGATGAAATTCGTAGGGCAGTTATTCTTGCGAATCAAAAATAACTGTCCCACGAATTTCATCAATTTATTAATGCGCATCATCAATCACCTTAAACATTATTTTCAAATAAAAAAGTTAAATAAGTAATTTATTAAAACATCGTTCCTGGTGTTATATTTTACGAGAAAATAATGATTTTCTATTAAAGGACCAAAAATAATTTTATGATAAAAATTGTTAAGTAGTAAAACCATTTCATAAAAAATTGAAGTTGGCATAGGAAGATTTTTGTATCTGTGGGAAGTAAAAATCTGGATTTCTTATTTTTGAACGGAACCTTTGCACTCCGAAAAATCATAAAATGTATAATTATATACCTGTGAGTGTAACGATTGATTTAGTGCTTTAGAAAGCTGAAAAATATTGCTATTAATTTGTTGCAATTCCTAACAATTAATCTGTGTGTTTTTGATTTTATATGGTTTTTATAATAAGTGCTATCCAATAAGAATGTGTAAAAGATGCATCATTCAGAATGTCGAGTCTGACTCGACATAAGAGTGCAAAGGATTAAGTTAGCATGTCAAGTATTAATCAGAAAATCGTTAAGGATTGAAAAACAATTTTTAAAATAAACTGGATGTGTAAAAAATATGAGCAACTGGTATTTTTATTTCATTCTAAGAGTAATGATGCATGGCAATTTTCGAGAAAATGATATTGTTGGCTGATTTATTAAATAAAAACTCTGTGCTCGTGCCTCCCTTTTTATACCACCTGATGAAAAACCCTAGAGTGTTTTTATAAATGATGATTTCGATATTAGATGATGATGTGATGAAAAACCCTAGAGTGTTTTTTTAAAATGATGATTTCAATATTAGATGATGATGTGATGAAAAACCCTAGAGTATTTTTTTAAAATGATGATTTCGATATTAGATCTTCAATAGAAACACATCAAGTGCTAGTTTTTTAGTTTATTGTTTTGGAGAAATTTCCCCAAGGTTACAAATAATTCTAAAGAAGATAAAAGCGAAAAAAATTTTAAAAAGAAATATCGAATCAATATATATATATATATAATATAATAATCAATACAGAGTATCGGAAACAATCGAATATGTAATAAAATGGCATTAATGCCATTCAGTTTTAATAACTGTATAATCAAAATGAGTTTATTAAATCGAAAAGCAAAGCTACATAGCTATTAAATTCTTAAGACTCCTTGTCTCTAAATTAAAAAAAAGTTCTCATTTACTGGTTATCATCTTTATCCCCGCTCCTCAACAACTGTTTTCACTATACTTTTTTAATTTATTTGTTTTGCCATATTTTTAACAGTACATTTTAGTTATACAGTACATTTATTTTGTTAGTCTCCAGATCGTCTAACAGAAACACTCTTTTTAACTTCTTCGGAACAGTATGAATACATTTTTGTTCTTTTCAATCTTTTTCCTTTTTAGAATTGGCATGAGATTACCATCAATAACCCATTGCATGAATAGAACTCAAATAGTTATAAAAGAAAATGAACATCTACAATTAAAGTTTAAGTGTGTTCTGTTTTCTCTCTATATTTGCTTTTAATATCACCTCCCATCTAAGATTATTGTTTTAGTATATTTTGAAATATAGACTAGATATTTAATTTTCTTTCGATATTTGTTAAATCTTCTGGGAACTAATTTTCAAATCATTGTTTGTTTGTAAGTGAGCTTCGCAGCGCTTCAATAAGATAATCAGGATGCAATGAATATATTACATTAATGACGACGTTTTAACTAGGATTTAAAGTTGGACCTCCAAGAATTCTAGTCTTCTTCATCAATTATGCATGAATCAAATAGCAAACCTTGTTGTCTTTCGAGCAGTGAATGCATTAGAAAATACCTTTAAACGATATCTCTGACGAAAACTTCTTTTTCTTTAGACTTCTTAAACCCATATTTGAAAGCTCTCTGTACTCTTCCATATTTGCATAGAGTTATAAATAAAATTAATGAAAATAGAAAATCAGTATTAGACAAATCCCTTACATTCCTTAACACAATCTATGCTTTTTATTCCTTGAGGGAAAAAATTTAGAGTTTGATAGATTTGAAGTATTTAAAAGTTTTGAGTTTTTTACAATAGATAAACAATTTGGTCCTTTGAGACTATTTATTTTTTTAATCATACGAAAGCATATTTAAAATGTATTTGAAGTGTTTATAGCTAATTGTGAAAACCAACGAAGTTGTTAGTTTGATAGAGAACGAATAGTAGACACTTTATTTTAAAGTTATTTTATTTAATGCTAGTCTGAACTTATAAAATGAGAAAAAGGCAAGCAAAGCTTGCTTTTAATTCTTGCGAAATATTATTTCAAATTGAGCTTAAATGAAGTATTTTTTCATAATACTGATGAATATCAATTTCTTTACAACCTACCAAACTATGCTTAGCATAGGATGCCTCGGAGATTCTGAGCTGAGCTAGATAAAGTTTGATATTCTAATTTTCATTTCTTGGCTGGAAGATTCCATTAGAGGTTTTAATCTCTCACCATTCTCATCTGTTCTCATTTACCACATTGATACAATTGGTA
Organism: Araneus ventricosus; assembly: GCA_013235015.1. Classification (NCBI taxonomy): domain Eukaryota; kingdom Metazoa; phylum Arthropoda; class Arachnida; order Araneae; family Araneidae; genus Araneus; species Araneus ventricosus. The sequence goes on along the minus strand of BGPR01005979.1, from coordinate 32,524 downwards.
AATGAGAACGGATTGTTGACCGCAATTGATGTTTGGAGAGCGTACAGTTAGTACTACAGTAGAGCACCGTTCATACATTTCTCATTTATTCGTCGCTTCATCACTGCCCTAATTCACCCGTATTCATTGTAATTATAAAGTACTTCGTTTATACGTCGTTTTACGTCAGTCCCTTGAAAGACGATGAGTCCCTTGAAAGAAGGTTTAGATGATCTGCATAATGGATGATGTTTAAATTACAGAAAAATGTCCAAACTTTTCATGATGAACAGAGTGGGGTCTGATGTCTTCTGGCAACGATATTTCTTACTAGATGTCCGAGAATAATATTTACTTTCGAGAGAAATAGCCAACAACAATGTTTGAGATCGCTTTCAAACTCCTCATTATATCTTGATGGGACATTGGATTTGACCCAATGTCCTGTACAGTTACGGGATGCATTCCAGCAAAATAAGGATTTTTCTCCCTATAAAACTTAAGTACTTTCGTTTGCTCTTAATATCGACTCATATATATATATATATATATATAATTTTACGCAGTTTTTGTGATGCTATATTTATTATGCTGTATTTAGATTAACGTCTCGTTCTCAAGCTATACCAGGACTATTAGGGGCGAGCCTCTTAATTTTGAATCGCGGTCAGTTGGCAGGGATGACACCTGAACCGGCAGCTCCTTCTCCTACCTTCTACAACATGCCAGTGGGAGAATGTTTGATCCTGCAAAATATTTTATAAAACCAGATCTCGAAGTTGGAACCGTCTTGTCCCGAATATGAGACTCTGCGACCAAAACACAGCGGTCCTGACAGATTCTGGACTTCACACTCGAAAGATAACGTGTTAAAGCTCTATTCCACTAAAGATTCACTGCTTGAATGTGTCTGAGGAAGATTAAAAGACCTCGGGTTGATATGGTGTAGATTTAATGGAGATTCTGTTCTGGAAATTTCTAACAGCCACATATGATGTAGGGGCGAATTAAGCTTATTGGGAGCCCTTGGCGCTGAATTTCTCGGGGACCATCAGACTATGTTTGGGGCATTTCTAACCAATATGGGAGGGTTTTTTTGGAAGCATGTAGACTTAGTGGTCTTTGATCGTTCGCTAGAACTGAATGGTTAGTGACATGACCTGTAATGTTTTAATTTAATTAAGATTTTAACATATAAGTTGTGCTGTTGAAAGCACTTACTCTTTTTCGTATACTTAAGATGAAGGATAGAAGGAAGAGAAAAAAAAGGAATGAAAATTAAACAGTTAAATATTGTGATGTTGTTTATCCTAATAAGTCTATTGGCTGATTTCTCATTCACTACTCAAATGACTCTGGTCGTAGGGTGGGGGGTCAAGGTAGGAGTGGGTGTCTATCTGTGCAACAAGGCTCGAGGCCTTTTCCTGTTCCTATTACTCCTAGGGTCATAGGCTGGTCTCTCTTTCACAGTTTTGTTGTTGCTAATGTCCAGTTTTTGACAGTACTTAGTGGAGAGTTTTTTGAAGAATTCTTCGATGGTAGTTAGTTTAAGGACTTTTTGAATATTTTTATTGCGGAAATACCAGGGAGCTTTAATGATTTGACTTGTCGTGATGTTCTACAATGCCTCTAGCTTCTTGATATGCGTATTAGCTGCCCCCTCCCCCAAACGCGTGAAGAAAAACTAATCACGGGTCGTAACAGTGCTTTTTAAATGAGAAGTTTGTTACCCAACGAGAGTTTGGATTTTGCACCTAACCGGGTTGGGGCATTTCTACTCGTCAGTAATTAAGTTTTAAATTAGTATAATTACGAACAATGTTAATTTTAAAATTACATTTTTTACTAATAATAACTACTATATCTAATATTTAATTTTCATAATTAGTTAAATTAATGTTTGTTGATAATTAAGACACTTTGAATTCAACACTTTTATTTTTATATCTTAAATAGAAGTGTATAAATATTATTGAAGGAAGATAGGGATTCGTTGCACGAGCTGAAACATAAATGCCTCTTTGCAAAATTATTTTGTGTATTACTTCTGATTAAATGATTTTTAGCTGATTAATTAACTATTATTTTCTATTCAACATTTAGTGAATCATAAAGATAAAAAAGGATAGTTAATTTAATACTAACTGCTCCAATAGGATAAAATATTAATGATAAAAATACAATTTTTAAAAATTTCATTTCGCCCCCTCCTCTTAACCCCGGGGCCCCTACAGCGCCTTGCTTTTAATCCACCTCTGATGTGGTTTCAAAACGTAACGCTAACCTAACGAATCATATTAGGAATGGTATAAAATCACACCACGTCGCAGGCATAAGACAACATATCTGAGCATATCATATAAGTCTCCTCCTGCAAGATGTGGAATGGACAGCAAATTTTTAATTGGCGCATTTAACATGAATCATGTGATTCCATTATTTAGTACCCATTTCGGTCCGGCCTAGTAAGGATGTAAGCCTATGTGATTCCATTAGGAGATTCTGTTAAAAATCGGATCAAAAATAATCCTCTAGAAATTGTTACTGTACCCGGCCACGAAGCAAAGACTTAGCCAACAGGCCCTATTGCGATGGATTTTGCTTTCAGTGGTAAAAGGATAAAAATTTACACTTTTGTTGCAAAAATATTTTGCAGGAATATATGAAATACTTCCTGTTCCCACAACATTTTATTTGCGAAAATACAGAGCCTTTTTGGCATTCATTTTCTTTTATAATCATAAAATATTCAATATTTTTGTTATTGATTTTTAGTTGCAAGAGACAATTGTTTTTAAATTCTGGGGGTGTCTCTTTGATTTTTCATGTTTATTTTTTTAATAAATTTTCTCAGAAAAAGTTTTATCCATTCCATTTCTTTTGTTAAGTTATATATGTAATAACTTAACATTTTACTAATTTTAAAAACGCTTCTTAAAATTTAATTCGTAAAATTTTTTACTTAAGCTCTAGTATACGAATAACTGTGACTGGACTCGCTGAGATTCAGTTTCAACCGTTCTAAAGCTTCCGGGAATTCCCCGTTTCTATCATTCTATTTAAACTCGCTGCGATGGTGCGACTTCCTCTTTTGTAACCATGTAATCCACTTTGCCAGACGTGCTGCTTTCGAGAGCACTTTTTGAACGATGGCGATGACTTCGATTTAACTTAAATATCATCAGAATTGCTAAAAAACACCTGTCGAAGATAGAAAGATGAAGATGTCTAAATAAAGGATTTTTTTTCGTGCAACGATTGCTGCTTTATTTTGCCTGTCTTTTCATCTCAAATAAATTATGATCTTTCATATATAAAGAATAAAAGATTTAAAAGCAGTGATAATAAAAAAACCATATCAGCCTTATAAAACAAATATCTACCTCAAGTATTTTTTTTTGCTGGCAATTGTTTTATATGAGCTTATGGAACTGCATATATAAAAATTATTCTGTGCACGTTGGATTCTGTAATTAAATACCGCTGAGATTCATTTGTTTATCGTTTATTTAATTCGTAGATGCAAATTAGTTCTCTTTTTTTGGGGGTGGGGGAGTTATTATTTAAGTGCAAATTCAAATGAGACTGATAAATACAATGAAAGATTTTTCTGCTTTTCTTCTGATTATTATTATTAGATTAAATTATTTTAAAGCTTCATTATGGTTAATTTTTAAAAAACTTTAATAGGGAAACGTTACAGTTATTTATTTGTTATGGATTTTATGGCTAAGAAAAATATCACTATTTCTCGACATTAGAATAAACCTTTTAGTTTTTGGCAAAAATTTAATTCAGTATTTTTCACAATATTTATCTCTTTACAATTTCAAGTTTCATCAAATCTTTTGTAACTATATGATCTTTCTACTCTTCAATTTTTTCGATAATTTTTTTATCGATCTCCTTTTGCTCTCTTTGATCTTATTTGAAATGCAAAATAAATCAATAAAAAATGTTTTGCTAAATACTGCAATCTGGTAAGAACATGCGGTCTCTTGTTTATATCAGATGTTAAAAAAATTCAGAAATAGCCGTTATTGGTTGCAAAAAATCGAGTATATCTTACTCTTTGAAATTACAAAAAATTGAGATAGGCGGCGTTGCTTGTTAAGCGACGATATATGAAAAATATGAGTGAGCAGTTGCTCCAGATCTTTAGCAAAAGAATAGTATATTATGATGTTCTGATATGTAACAGTTGGTCGTGTTTGTAATATTTCATTAGGTCAAATGAATTCGACTTCATTGGAAGTTATAGTTTGTTCTTTATTAATAATATATCCTCTCTCTCAAGGAAAAAAAAATATCTGGAAAGTTTTATTTTGAAATTACCTCAGAGAAATGTCTTAGAAAAAATTTCCTTATTTTGTCCTTCCTATTCGACAGACTAGATCTGTTTGGCATAATTAAATTCAGTTACAATAGAAAGTGCCATCATTCTTCAGTTTTTTATTTGATCGGCCCTAATTTTATGATTTTATAATATTTTGTCTCATGAGTGTGAATATCAATTTAAATTTTAATTTATGTTAAAATGGTAGAAGTATTGGCTCTACAGAACAACCACAACACCTCCAAATGTATTTATTTTAAATTTTTAAAAACTTGTTTTGTACAAGGCTTTAGGTCCAGTTTTGAGCTTCAGAAACCAATATTTCTTAAGCTTCTTTAGTGTTCAACAGAAAACATTTTTTGGTGACAACACGGCTCTCATTGTTTTAGGAAGAAGTATGAATTTATGATAAATAATTGAAATTTTGCTTCCTACATACAAATCATTTTAAGCTCTAAAAACCTGTTGGCATGTATACAAAGGTGTAAGAAAATTTATTTATTAATGCTACAGAACAATTTGCTTACTTTGGCTTAGAAAAACCAAGCCTAAGCAAGATATTTGGTATCGTAGAACGCACGATAGATATTTTGAAATATTTTTTTTTAGTTAAATATGATTTAGATTTCATTATAGACATAGAGGAGCGTTTTTATTAAATGTCTTTGAATGGTAAGATCATAAATTAGTAAGAAACATCACAATAAAATTTTTATCACATAATATTGAAAATGTGAAAAAGAACCACTTGTTGCACGCACATAGCTTTCGTACTACATTGGCAAATTGCACTCTAGCCTTTTATGGCATTATTATCAGACCAATTCAAAAGAGATCATACGCGTGCTTTAAGTGGCATTCTTTGCCACAAACTCGTTATTGCCTTGTTTTTATGCTTTGAGGCAAGAACAGATGAAAAAAAGCGCAGTCCCACGCTTCATTTCCTAATAAATAAAGCGTAAAATGCTCTCTTCGAATATAATTTTTACGACGTATCAACGCTTCTCGTTTTCCGCTTTCACTCGTGATGGAGTTGAAAATGATCGAAATCATTTCTAGTCAGCTGATTTTGTTTGAAAATGTTTCTGTAGGTTCAGAGCGTTCAAATGGCAGTTTTAGTTTCAAAAAACATTTTGTTGACATTTTAAAATTAAGTTCGGTGTTACGTGAAAAAAAAAAAAAAACTATAATTTTGTTTCACTTTCTTTATGTTTAGTTATTTTTTAAAGATTCAGTCTGAGAACTGAAAAAATTAACTTCGGTGTTACGTAAAAAGAAAAAAACTTATCAATTTTGTTTCATTTACTTTATGTTTATTTATTTTTTAAAGGTTCAGTCTGAGAACTAAAAAATATGACTTTTATAATAAATAGCACTGAAACATTTTATATGAAGTTTTTAATTTCAGACGCGATATATCCTTTAAAAAGGTCTTTTGGGGCAAAATATAGGCAAGTAAAAGTAATTTTTGTTTTAATCCTTAGAAATAAAAAAAAGGATAAAAGATAGCCCATGAAAGTAAAAAAATGCACACTATATTAATGTATTTATGTGAATAAAATATAAAGTGATCAACATCTTTCATTGCGTGAATCAGGCTGCAGCTGATTTTACCAGCTGCACTCAGTATAGCGAGAGATGTTTAGCATTAGCTGCGTATTTAGAAAAAGAGGATGACTGAAATACTTACGATTATCAGCTATAAATCAATATTATATAACAGCTCAATGAAATAACAGCTGTCACACAATGCGGTATTTTTTCGTGCTTGAGTGGCTAAAGATATTTTACAGTCGTGCTTTTGAAAATTTGAAGAAGTAAAATACATAAAAATGAATTTTATTCAATGCACCAGAAAATCATGCGTGGCTTTGAAAGGCGTCGTTTTGTTAAGCGTTTGGTTTCCTGGTCTAATAATATAACACATTATAAAGGGAAAAGGTTGGGAAAAGTAGCGATTGGCTGCCTTAGTAGCCCCATAGGTGCGATGTCTTTATCCTGCATTTATTAAACGTAAATGGAGCCATAAATCGCATCATTGTGCTTACCCAAGAATATAACATTTGACATAAACTTCGGAAAATGAAGGCTTTTAGGATTGAACGCTTCTAATAGAAGATTTATTTCTGATTTTGGAAAGGCACTGCCCTGTTGTGGAAAAAGACTATGAAATTTGAAAAGAATCTTCAGGGATGATGACTGAGCGTGCGCGAGGGAGAATTGTGTGAAGGCGCACGCACATTGCGTGGCGGAGTGATCAATAAAAATAGCAGATTCTATTCGGGATAGAAAATGGAATGCCGGGATCGGACAGATCAAAGCTGGCATCTATATATAGAACATTTTTTCACATGTCTCGCTCAAATCGAACATCTTCATTCGACCAGGCAAGAGGAGCGAAAGGATCAGGTAAGATTTGAGGTTTAAAGTAATTATTCTTTAATTTGCTGTTTTAATATGAATTTAATCTGCAAATTAAAAAAAATCTTAGTACAAACATACAATGTATCCATATAGGTCTTCTTAATTCTTTTCCATCTCTTCTGCACTCCTCTTGAACTGTCTGACAGATGCCAAAATTATTTTGTGACATATATTGTCAAAATTATCCAGCTTCAAAAACTTTCCTTCGCGTTCCCATTTGGAATCCCTAAAGTTGTTTTTTAAAAAAAAATCAGACAAAATATTCTATTTATACTTTTTTCCTATGAAAATCTTCGTATAAACATACAATGTATCCATAAAAATGTCTTCTTAAATTTTTTCATCTCTTCTCCATTTCTCCTGAACTGTCTGACACATGCCAAAATTATTTTGTGACATATATTGTCAAAATTATCCTGCCTCAAAAACTTTTCCACTTGGAATCCCTTAAGTTTTTTTTTTAAAAAATTCAGACAAAATATTCTATTTATACTTTTTCCCTATGAATTTCTGTACACGGAAACTAATATTTCCCACTTCAAATTCAATAATTTCCGAAGAGATGTCAATGTTTTAAAATAAAAATTCATGTGTTATGGGGAGACAATGTGGTTCGTCGGATATCATAAATTTAAAGTCAAAGATGCTTTATTAGAATATTGTGTTAAACGTGCTTGTAATTTCTTAGGAGGTAATAATGCTTTAAATAAAATAAAAATTCAAACGGTATTTGTAGAAAAATCAAAGCATCGAGCCTCGTTAATTTAAAACCAAGGATGCCTTATTATAATTTGGTGTTAACGGTTCTTGTATTTTTTGTGATGTACAGCATCAATGTTTAAAAGAAAATTCATGCGCTGTTTGAAGAAAATGCTATACGTCAAACCGCGTTAATTTAAAACCAAGGATGCAAGTGAAACGTGTAACCTTTATAAGAAATTTGTGTTAACTATTCTAACATTTTCGTATGAGGTTTAACATAGATAACACAATTCATAACAATCACTTAAAAACAAAGAAGCTTACAAAAAAGTTTATAATATGTTTCGAAATCGTGACGTTGACATATTCATCTCAAATTAAATAATATTTTTAGGTTATCCCGTCATAAATTTCTCTTTCGATTTCTTTTTCTAAGCTTTATTTTCCTTTCAAAGTATCTTTCTTTAATCATATAAAATTTAAAGTAACTAATCAGCTTACGTATTTGAGAGGCAGAAAAATCCGAAAAAAATGACAAGAAAACCTATATGATGGAAGTCTTTAGTCAAATAACATGCATAGTTCTTATGGTAGTTTAGAATTTTGTGTTTGTGCAAAAATAATTATTTTGAAATTTCTTGCACATCATTCATTTTGAGAGAAAGAGAAAATTGGTTTCTTATTGTTGGAATGAAAGAAGCTAGAAAAATGGGAAATTTTCGTTGTCGTGTAAAAATTGTTAAAATTTCTTTTACTCATTCAAAAAACCTATACAGCTAAAACAATTTTTCCCAGAAATGAGTTCTTACTAAGCTGGATTTTAATATTAGCGTTTCAATAAATTTTGCCATTAGTTTACAGAATCAGTGTACTAACTTCACATTAGGCGAACTTTTTTTATAATCGGTATATGTTTCGGTATCTGGTTTGACTACATGATGAACAACGTGTGAACACTTTTAAAAGTTTCCAATTTAAAGTGCAACTGCGAAATCTGAACTTTGAAACAAAAATGTGTTAGTCTATACACGATGGAAAGTTAATATACAGCTAAGGAATTGAACTGGATCATCGGTATTTTAAACGAATTTAAGAATTACAATATTTTTAGATAAATAGAAGTTAGTTAGAGAGAAAAGACTGTTCATGGAACAATGAAATAGAATATTAGCACATAATAAACTAATGATGCGGTAAATCATAAAAGTGATTATTTATGTGTTTAAATTATTTGTTAAGATATATTTATAACAAGAAGCAATTATGTTATTTGAAATAATTCTTCATCTTATAAAAATAAAACAACATTGGAAAATAATAACTTACATAAATTAATTGGGTATAAATAATTTTTTAAAAACTTAGTCTGTAAATGATGCAGACAAAAAAAAAGGATAATTAAATTCGAATAGTTTTTCTCACGGTAAATTAAAGTGCTTTGAATATTTTTGAATCTGTATATATTAATTAAGAAAACCAATCAATTTCAATAAATAAAAACGCCTATTTCGTATATTTTTTGTGCAAAAACATCTTATTATAACGTCTTCGTGCGACACAGAATTTTTCACACAGAATTTTTTTATTCCTGACTGTATTATATGAACAAGTGACTTTTTGTATTTCACTTAGCTCTTCAAGATATTTTAATATTTGATTATTACTTTAAATAAAAATATAAACGGTCAAATATTTATCAATAATTATGCATCTGTAATAATAACATAAAATAATGAGATTTTTTGAACCGTATTTAAAACCATGCAAACAATAGAAAGCTTCAGAACTCAGAGGTTGCTCAATTGAACCGAAGTAAAAGATTGATATGAACATATTTTTCATATTTATAAATGATTCAATAAAAATATATAAAATACTTAAAGATGTTTTACAAAGATGAATTTTGATTATGATTTTTAAATTGGCAAATTAGAAAACTACCTGTTTATCAGAATGAGTGAATATTTTACAGGTAAATACAGTTTTAAAATATATATATATATATATATATAAGATATATATAAGAGTAATAAAGGTTTTTTTTAATAAAAGTATCTTAATAATACCAAAATCAAGATAAATACAACAACGATTCATAGTCATGCTATAATTAAAATATGCATGTTCCATATGTAATAACGAGTAAGAAAAGACAATGCAAGTAGAAAATTCTGTCATTTCACGAGTGGGTTACAAAATTAGAAAAAGTGTCTTTGTATTGTTGTATTTTTTCCCTCTTCGGTTCCATTTTTTTGTAATGGGTTGGTAGGAACTTTTATATTTATTTTGCATATCCACCATATAAATGTGAATCCTTATTACATTTAGTTTACGTTCTCTTAGTAATCTTCAGCACTGAAAACTTCAATAAACTTACCAGAAGATTCAAATTATTCTGTAAGAGTATTTACTACAAAATATACTTAAGGAATAAATACACAAAGCTCATTTGATGCCGATTTCAGAAATACATTTTTGAATCTGTCAGGTCTAAAACTGGAAGAAAATAACGTTCGATTTTATGAAAAAATGTATTTCCGTATTGCTTGTGAATCAATAACGGAATTTATTCTGAATTACGTTAAAAATTTTTGTTGCACAATAATTTAAATGATTTGATCAGATCTATTTTCGCTTTACATAAAGAAAAAAAAACCCCAGGAATAAAATTTTTTCATTAAACTTAACTCAATCAATAACTTACGAATAATTAAGTGCTTTACTCTTTTGAGACTTCAATATATCTCCTTATTTATTACAATAGAGATTTAATTTTTTAAAAAATTGTGGGTTACTTTTTAAGTGCAGAGGAATACAATGAATTTTGCAGAGGAGTTTCATGTTATTTATGAATGGAAGGGAATTTCATGTCATACCCAAGCAAGAAATCAGCAATCAGAAAAATTGTTAAGTGTTAATTTATTGACATATACTTACGTTTTTTATAACAGTAAACAAGATATTTTGTTTAGGAACTGCAGATTTATATGAATAAAAACCAGTTTTTCTCCCGAAGACTTGAAAATGATTATTTTCCAAATACCAGCCTTTAAGTAATTTTTATTAATATAGAGTGCTCCACCTGCCTAAATTATTCTTTTAACTTCCTTTGATACTTCTTTAGAATAACACCGAATGATTATAATAGAAAAATTAACGGTGAAAATAGAGATAAGAATAAAACAAGGTAACATAAAATGCTCAAAAATTATTCTATGAGATAAATTTGCTATGAAATTAAAATGCATGAATGGATTCCAATTAAATAAATATATATATGATGGCATATATATTTGAAAATTCAGTTTTCTAAAAAAGCTAATTGAGAAAGTTCTTCATTTCCTTAAAAGAAATATAACAATAGCTCTAACTGTAACAAAATTTGTAAACAAATTCCATAATCTGTCTGTCATTTTATATAAGGCCACTCGTATAGAATGAAGCAAAACTTCTTAAATTTTGATTCTTGTATAATTCATAATAATGAAGTGCGGATTTCTTTTTTTGTCTGAAGCACAACTTAAATATTATACAGACATCAATTTACTTATATTCTGTATGTAAATACGTGAGAAATAATTTCAGCTATTTTCCTTTCAATTAATTAGGCTATTAAGTAAAGATTATTTTTTCCCGTTGTGATGGAATTAGGTACTGTAAATAATTTTTATTTTAATCTAATGCATAAACTTATTTTATTATTCTGAAATACAAGAATAAAGTTGTAGAAAGTGGAAAGAAACTTGGAGAAAAGGTGAAATTATCGAAAATTCTGCTGATGATAAAGTGATGATGTAAAGATAAAATATTATTTGTATTAACTTAGCAGTTTTATTTCAACATTTAATTAATTTAAACATTGTAGGTATGTAAAACGGCAAACATTATTTATTTTTTGCACAACTTGATGTTTGAGTTTAAACAGTAGCGGAGTTTCTTACGTGTTTAATTTTTTTTTTAAAAAAATCAATTATAAAACTTTAATAGGTTTCTCTTGATTACTAGACTCAAAATAATCTTTTTTTAAATGTGGTGTTAGAATACTTTGAAGATGAAAATACGATTAGTATATGATAAATATCATTGCAATTTAACTGTAGCGATATCTGAGAGATATCCTGAAAATAAACACCGGCATAGGAGAATAATAGCTGTTGTGCCAAAATTTTATTTTATATAAACTTATCTTAAAATAAGCATATTTGAAACATTTGTAAAAAATCTTGTTTGAAAAATAATGAAAAATTTATATTTTGCGGTAATATTGAAAGTAGTAGCATTTTCAAACATAGTACAATAAGTTAATTTATAAGTTAAAAATTTCGACTCACGCATTAAAAACTGCATTAGTTTTATAATACGCTTCCTAATTTTTTCAAAATTATTTAACAGTGTTGTAACAAAACAGCATTAATCGAATTTTATAAAAATGTTGTGTCTGGGGAAGAATTATGTGTCACGGTATGAAATATATCTAAAGAAACGTTGACAAATATCAATTTAATCACATATATTTATGAAACTACTCATTATCACTAGAAAATCATTGAAGTATTTTAAAAGGTGTAGAAATACATTTGCAGAATTATTTGCTTGGATTATTTAAGAATCCTATTAATTTTCATTAGTCTAATTAAAAAACACTTGCAATAATTTGTCTAAATGTAAAATTGCAGTTATTTGACAGTGGATGTAAAGGAAGAAAACTGTCAACATTTGTAACAAATATTACATCATATTAAAAGGCATTATTCAGTTACTTGTAGGGAAATAGGAAATAAAATATTATAAGTTTTATTCATTTTAATAGTAATGCGATGCAAATAAAAATAATTTAATAACTAAATTTAATAACAACCTTTAAAAGTTATACTTACCCCTGTTATTTTTAATATTTACTGTCGAAAGCAATGAAAGTTGCATTGAAAAAAATTCATCTCATATTTAAAATTACAGAAATCGGGTCTTTTGCAGTTAAGGTCTCTAGCAAAATCCCCCGACCATTTCCATTTTGTGAACCTCCGGCCATTTTACGGGCGTTGGTCTGATGTGAAATCCAAGCCTCGGTAATTCGCCGCCCGCATTAATGTGTAACGGAGGAAGGCCAATCACAAATTCCTCTAAATTGCCGAAGATACATTTACTGCCCTTCTTTACGATCAATTCCGCATTGTTCCCCAGTCCGAAATCTCGAAACCATTTCGTCGCCTGAACGCTACCATCAAATTTGTTTGGATGGACCATTAACTGAGGATCCATGACCCTCCCCTCTTTCACTCAAGAAATTTCGATTTCGAATTCCAGTCCGCTAATAAGAAGGCGTGATTTTCTCTTTGGTAAAGAGATGCCGCCATGAAGAGGACAACAAATGTATCTGATAAATGTTTCTCGTCCAAAAATGGACAAAGGTTGTAAATGGTAGCCGAAAAGTGAAAAGGCATCGGTTTGGCACAAAGTGTAAAAGCTGAAGAAAATTGCCTTTTATTAGTGTCTGAAGTGCGATCTATTATGCTTTATAGTTTTCTAATTCATAACTTTCTTCGTAAAACGAGTAAAAGATGTGTTTTACGGTAAACAGAATTCTTTTTCAAAGAACTGCTCTTTTGTGAAAGAAAGTGCGCTTACCAGATAAAGATATGTGGAGAGGAATCTGACATGTTTCTCCTTCTACTTTCACGTGTATAATATGGGACGTTTTGTATTTTTCTTCGTAGCATAGTTAAGCGAATCGAGTGTGTCGTTTTAGACCACTTTCCTTTGACTAACGACTGGGTCTAAAATTTAATATTTTCTATAATTAAAATATATGATGATATTCTACTATTTGGTAACAAAAATACATACCAAATTTAATTTATCTTGCTTGTGTTTTTAAGTTACAGTGCTCACATGCACATGAACAGACTAACATACTGATAGTCTACCCTTTGACGGGTTTAGTTCAAAATTAGACACAAAACTGCAATGTGGTGTGTAATGTTATTGGAGTCACTAATCCAACGATGCTTCTAGTAAAACTAACTTATTTTACTATACAAAATTTAAAACCATTAATAATGCTGAATAATCAATTATTAATCATGGTTAATATTCACGTGTTCATGTGATTAGCACATGCTTTCATTCTTGCAATGTGGTGTGTGATATTGTCAGATTTATTTACCATTAATGCAACTAGTAAAACTTGTTTTTTATTCTATTGTATAAAATTTAAAATCAAAATAATATTTACATGCCCGAGCCCGATATGAGTGCAAGAGAAAAACCAACTTTATCAGCGTATTGCCATTTACGTCGATAGTGTTCACGACAAATATATACAATTTTTGATAGCTTCTCGCGTTCTGAGTTATCGCATTCACATGCACTCGAATAGACCGATCAAAAGACAATCAACCTGTTGATGTGTATGGTCCAACATTTGGTAAAGATTTGCTTATTCTGATAATAGAACCGTAAGTTGAATTTCATTCATCAATCTTGCTATGCTTTTGAATGAACGTAATCGCATGCACTTAAACAGACAGACAAACTTCCCTTTGACGGATCTCTTCGAAAATTTGCTACAGATCTACAATTTTGGTGCAAAGACTAGCTCGCATACTAAGACGAACTTTTTCAGTTTTTGAGTTAATATGTTCACAGACAGTCATAATTCATAAAATCTTTTCTTTGGCCTCAGGGAGGTCTAAAATTCGGAGATTCATCAAAATCTGGAAGTCGAATTTTTCAATACTTTCTTTCTGTATACTTTATATACTAGAAAGTATATAAGCGAAACGTTGAAATGCCCACAGCGGATTTTTCTTCAAATTAGCCGTCCCCAGAAACTCATTATAGATTTGAAGACTGTTATTTCGACTTATAAAAAAATTAGAAACCGATGTGTGAAGTTGCATTTTAAGAACTATGAAGAAGTAAGGGAAAAGCAACGCATCGTTTGTTAAAAGACTTTTTTTAAAAAAATTATAATGATGAAGGTTTATGTTTTCTTTTTCAAAAATCATTGTCATATTAATGTTTCAAACAATAAGTATTAGAATTTGTTAAATAGGAAACTAAGTGAAGTTATTTAAATTATAAACACTACAGTAGAAGTAATGAAATATGCTTGTTTTTTATGCATAATGAGTATAATATGTTTACAAACAGACTTAAATTGCGAACTTTGACATAAACAACTTTAGAAACAATAATTTTAAAAATAATAATTTATAACATAAATAGATGAATTAGAGAATGTAATAAGTGAATTATTGAACTAAACGATGAGTGCCGCCAGACCGTAGGACCTCTGCAGATGCAATCCTAAGAAGATCGAAAATTTCATGAATTCCAGGGAGTTTTTCCATGTGGTGCCTCCTCTCGAAATAGTGAGATGGATATTTCTGTTTACTTCTTTCTCTGGAAAGAAAAAAAAATGTTTGTAATCGCCAAACTTATAATATCAATATTATTATTCGTAAGAATGGAGCCAAGACAGATATTGTGACACCCTAATCTTTAATTTTAAAAAATAAGATTTCATGTCAATGCTCAGTTTTACGTAACTTAACCTTAGGTAGACAGTTAAAAGTAAACTAAAAAATAATGAAGGAATGTCAGTAACTGTGATGTCAATAATCATCCATTGGGTGTCAATAATCGATTCTGCTATATTTATTCTCAATGTGTGGCAAAATACTTTCCAGGGATAATTTCTTTCTGGATCCCTTTGCTAAGATTAAAGTAGAATAATTCAGGAAAAGTTGTGATGAGACACAACTTAAACGAACTATTGTTACTATTTTAACGTCGGACTACGTTTCTCCCTTAGGAGTCTCAGGAAGGAATTTGATTCACATGCCAAAACGCCACAAAAAACGTTGTATGGGAGATCCTCTATATCTCGATAACTACATGTGTTAAAAACATAACTATTGACTTATTTTAAATAAAAAGGGTAACAACAGAAGTTAGAAAAAAAAATTGAAAATCGGAATTGTATTTCAGAAACTACTGAGTCCCAAAGTTGGGAAAAAATACGCATGAATTGGTGACGCGATCCTCTATACATCTCGGTAACTACATATGTTAAAAACATAAATAATGTTTTATTTTAGAATTCAAGGGTAACAACAGAAGTTACAAAAAAAAAAATAATTGAAAATCGGAAAAGAGTCACGCGAGTAAAGTAGTCCTATGCCTTTAACATCAGCGGCTGTTTGAAAAAGACAGTCTCCAGTCATTTTTTTTCCACGAATAATTATATAAATTTTGCCTTACGTCGATAACTATCTTGTTTTTCCTAGATTGAAACCTTGGTCTGAATGGTTTCATTTTTAATTTGTGCTTATGTTTTTATTAAAATGGAGAATTGGTATACACGTTTTTCTCAATGATGAATCAATTCTGATTCTTAACTATATATGTACTTCATTATTAGTGCTTACTGATTTCAAACTTAATTTGAAAAGTAAATAAAAAAGAATGATTTTCCACTTGGCAATAAATTAACCACATCTATTCAATAATTTTAAATAAAAGTTTATGATTTATACATTACAATAATAAATCATGGTTCTTATGGCTACACTACGCGCTCTGTTTAATGAAAGTGAAATTGATAATTTATAATTATCAATTTTATTATTAATTATTTTCTACACTTTTTTATTTTAACGATTTGTAAAAGTTAACAAATAATATTACTTATTTATTTTTTGGAGCTATAGAGTCGCAGTAATATCAATATAACTGCAATGATTAAAAAAATGATAAAATTATAAAAATAATGCGATAACAGATCATAACATCACACATCGTTCTGAATCATATAACATTAAGATAAAATTATAGGATGGAAGGATAATATTTCGAGCAAATGTGCTTAATTGAAGTTTTTGCTTTTACACGAAGGATTAAATATAAACAAAAAATTTGATATTAAGAGGGACAGAAAATCTAAAATATTTTCAAAGTTAATTTATATTTTGATCTCACATTTATTCAATAACATAAACATTGTCTCGCATAACGTAAAACAGTGAGAAAAGCTGCGAGAACGTATTTCTGTGTTATGTATTTATAACATAATTTAAAGCTAAATAACAATACCTTTCGTAAATATTTGAATTATTATATGAAAACTTTACAAAAATGACACACATTATACAATTGGCTTTTAAAAAGGAACATTTAAGAAAATTATTTGTGAGCATGAATGAGAGAAAAATTCCAAGATCTTTGTGTGGCTCTGCTTGCTGTCCAAACAGTTGTGCCACTCGAATTTCTTACCAGACTCATAATGAAAATTCTGAATCTCAGTTTAAGGAATAGTGTGTTATTTTTTTGTATACTTTTTTCTACATTTCATTTTATCTCAAAATTTCTGAACAACTGAGACGAAAACTTATAATATTAAAATAGTTTCATATCTTACCTAATTATGCTGTAATTTAGAATTTATTAAAAATAAAAATGGGAAGAAAATGGAAAGAAAGACTGCTTTAACAAAAAACAAATAAATAAAAGTAATATGCAGTATAGCAAATAGATAATTGTTCTGCATCTTGATTGACTATCCAATACAGACAACAAATCAGCATCAGGTTTCATTTTAAAAGCCAATTATTACTTACACCAAAGGCATGCATTAAAAAGGAAAATAAAAAAAAAATTAATTTTTTTTCGTGCAACATTATAAATAGTTAGAATATTCATTTGTATCAAAAATAAATAAAATGGTAATTTAACATCAATTAACGCGGAAATTATTGTCTATCTCGCGCGTCAATTTTACAGTAAATGTGTACTTGATGGACCAACATATCTGAATTATAAAAGCGGAAATAAATCATCATGAGCTAGTTAAGAAAATTCATAAATATACAAAAATTTCCATCGACCATCTCCATAAACTCCCGTAACAGATACCTATAAAAATTATGAAAGAACTGTTGAAAACATCTGAGATCATGAAAATCGTACAGAAAAGATTCCTACCTAAGAATAAAATATTTAGCTTATACAGCATTTCGTCCGGAAAACAATTTATACACCGCTGACCCCTCGATTTTTATCATGTTGAACTAGTTAAGAAAATTCATAAATATACAAAAATTTTCATTGATCGACCTCCATAAACTCCTATACATAGAAAAATAGAAAATACCCAAAGTCTTACAGAAAACATCTGCACTAAAGCGCACAATACTTAGCCACAGTGCAATAATATTTTGTCCTGAAAACGTTTTAAGCGTTGTTAATCTGTCGACCCTCAGGTAGTTAATATTTGTTACTAATTTGTAATTAATTTTTTTATTTTGAATATAGAAAGTAAAATCTCCTCGCAGATATACACGTACTGGCAATGGAAAAACCAGCCTCTTACATTTCCACAATACGGCACGATTTGTTTTGAGTTTCGTCATATAGTCAAGAGAATTGAGCAGTGCATTTTGGAACAGCACTTCTTCCTGTTTCCCGATTGGGTTCAAAATTTGATACAGGTCAATAATTTTGAAGCCAAGATATGAATAAAATTCCAACCATCTAACTTATTGGGTTTTTGAGTTATTGTGTTCAAATACACCTAAGCAGATAACAAGAAAGAGAGATCGCATACTAAATTCGACCATCTAATTCCTTGTATTTTTGAGTTGTGCGGTGATGACTTTGGTCCAAATTTTGATACACATCTGCAGTTCTTATGATCCCAAATTTCATTAAACTAGATCGTTGCGTTTTTGAGTTATAGTGTTCACATACAGGCAAGCAGACACAGAGAGACAATTCAAAAATTGATTTTTCAGAATCAGGGAGGCTTAAAACGTGGAGATTAATCAAAATTTCGAAGTCAAATTTTTTGATGATTACAGCACTTTTTCGAATTTTTATAACGGACTTTTTCTTTTTATACTTTTTATATATGAGAAAAAAATTACCCTATTACACCTAATAGGTAATAATGTCGATGTTGGTTGCATTTAAACAAGAGAATTATGCTTCAAGTAATATGTATTGTTTCCAATTCTAAAATGCTTACATTTTTTTAAACATTAACCTCATTACAGAAAAACTTCGATTAAGCGCCACCTTCTGGACCAGGACTGTGACGGATAACCGAATAGACGGATAACAGAAATCTCTTAATACATAACTGCAGTAACGCGAATTCACTGCTGGCTTGGGACGAAAATGAAAATAAAAATCCTTTAAAAGTGAATAATACACACATAATGTATTTAATTTTACGAAACGATCATTATAAACTTCAGTACAAGAGTAGTAATGTACAGAAATGTATTGTAATACTATAAATATACGTTTTTAGACGATGATGGATCACAGAAACTGACGGTTAATGGAAGTTCTACTGAACTTAATTAAGAATTACCACTTCGAATCAGGATAAAAATATGAACACTGCTTTCAACAATCGGAAAGATGAGTGGAAGAATTGCGGCGCTATGTGATTCTTTCTTTCCAAAAGACACAATGACTTGTTTCACCAGACTCTTCCGGTGCACAGAGGATTATTTCTAAACTAAAACAAACACAATGTGTCTCGTACGGAACAACGGGAAGTCTTAGCAAGACGGCGTCTTTAGGAGTGAATGCCAGACAGAAAGACAATTTGGGCGTCATTTGCCTGGCAAGAAAATGGCTGTTTTGTTCGTGATGCAGTTTTTACGAGGTTCAAACAAGCCGTATTAGCATCGGTAATGAGAGCAGAAAATGCATTGAACTTTGCGGGTCAAAGCACGGGTATTAAGTGATTTCGCTTCGTTCCATTCAAGTAACAATTTAATTACTGTGTTCTAATGCATGTAGCAAAAATATTAAAATAATTGGAAGAAAAGTAAAAAGTTAAAAATCCTCAAGATTCGAAAAAGATGGAACTGTCAATTTTAGGAAGTTTAAGAAATATATATCCAATATTACGATATTCGTGAAACTATATTTCAATGGGACTTGGTTAATTAAAATGTTTTTAATTCTGATTTTTTTCTGGTCGCTTGAATTTCTTATTAAGCCTTTGCACTCAAGAGGTGACTCTCACTCACCACTTGGTTTGATGCGGAAACTCGATGTGGGACTATTTATGTTTAATTTCTGTTAAGTGGGTTCCTAAGCTCATTGGGTTCAATCTTATGAAGTGCAAAATGCCATCCCTTCAAATGGAGATAAAATTTTCTTATCTCAGATTAGTCCACGATCGCGAACCGGAATGCGTTTTCGATGTTAGTCCTCTCCCGGCCAAGCCTGGATCTTTTTTGACCCGGCGCCGTTTGAATAGTTTTTACCTAGAATAGTTTTTTTTTTTTTCGAGGAGTGACTTTCGTGTGTGTGTTGCGCTGGAGATATCAAATTTAATCGCGTCTGAAGACACCCAGGCTTGGCTCTCGACGGTCGATCTTCCGAGATGAGTTCGAACTTGATAGTCGTGGCAAAAGGATTAATATTTAAGAAATTATCTTCTTAGACATGTAATGATAGATAAAATGTTAAAATATAAAAGGTTTATACATTAATTTGCACGTGTAATCATTTTAAATTAGAAGTAAGAAATTCACCAAGAACGCCGAGGAACGTCTCGAGTTGCTGGTTCGCCCGAGTGAAAAAGGCATCGAGTGCAAAGAGTTAACATAATGTTAAAATATCACCTATAATTCGAATTTATTTTGGTTCATTACAAGCTAAATCTAAAACTGTAAAAAATTGCTTTAATTTCGGAGTTGTTTTTCTCATATGCGACCTTATTTTGTGTACACCGTGAGTGCTTTCTTCTGCATGGTAATGTATTTTTAAAAAAAACCTCATTTTTTTCAAAAAGCTTGGGACACTTTAGACGTGAAAACTGTACTATTTTTTTTTAACATGGTAATGTTTATAGGACGGATACTATCGGTAAATCACGTGATGCAAAAATCTTTCAAACGCTCTCCGGGGCAAACCGTTGGAACTACCGAATTTGATAAGTAGTTTCTTATAGTGCTTATCAAGAAAGTTTTTTTTAAAAATTTTAATTAGATTTTTAATTAAAAATTATTAAAAATTTTCTCGTTTATCTTCAAGAACTTCGAAGTATATTATTGCATAAAATCTATCGACTTTTAACCACTTTTAAATTCAAAAAATTAACTTTTCAGTGATGCCAGTTTAATTTCTACGTAGTCTTTTCCCTAATTTTAAAAACTTTTAAAAATATTTTTAAGTATATTTTACAATACTTTGTTTAAGTCACTGCGTATTACGCATGCGTGCTGGGACAATATTAAATATATTGTGTGCTCGTTAATGTTCAAATAATTAAGAGCAACTTTTTAGAAAAATAATATATAGACAAACAAATCAAGCCTAAAACATTATCATACTATGATTTTTCGCACTAGAGGTCCGAATCTTGTTTTCTGCTGTGTATTTATATTCAAAATTCTGTATATTGATTATCTGTTAGAATTACTTATTTATTAAAATTATTATATTTATTAATTTATAATTATCATCATTTGACTTATTAAAATTATATACTGTTAGCTTATTGAAGCTTTTAAATTTTAAAAATAAATCTTTACTGTCATTTTTAGCTTGAAAGTGGCCATATCCTCCTGCTGTGCTCGTTTTCATACCCAACTTTTCTTAATTCAAAATTTTGGTTAAATAGGATTTCATCGTGGCCCTGCCATTTCTGAATTAACCATCTTCACTGTAAAAATCATAAGCATATATATATATATATATATATATATATATATATATATATATATATA
>BGPR01005979.1:0-11319 GCA_013235015.1 Araneus ventricosus | reverse complement strand
TATATATATATATATATATATATATATATATATATATATATATATATTTCTGAATTTATTTCATAAAATAAAATGTAAGAAACAGCAACAACTCAAGAAATTCTTGAATGAGGATTTGATGTTTGTACATAAAAATTATGTTGGGGGATCTAATTATTTATTTAGTTTTGGCCACAGTAAGTTAGTTTAGTTACCTATATTATCGTCCCATTTTGAATTTTGAACAGCGGTCAGATGACGATGACGACAACTGAGCTGTCACCCCCTCTCTAAACTTCCGCACCACACCAGCGGGAGAACGTGTGACCTCCTACATATGATTTCAAGTGCAACAGCCCGAGTGCACGCCGGATCTTCAGTGGAATAGGTTTTCAAACCTGGACCCTTCGGCCTCATGTCAATACCTTAGACTAGGAGGCTATCTTCCACCTCCTTCCTTACAACTAGATGGTTATCTTCTGCAGTCAGTTTTGGCCACAGAAGATCGAGGAAAATTACGTATACGCATAACTGAGTAGCAGCAAAATTACATTGTGAGTGAATACTACATCTAGGTAACTACAAATCAGTTGTTTCTAGAAAAAAGCAAGCAAATGCTTTTTCACGGTTTCGAGAGAATGTGAGAACGCCTTGGGATCGTCTGCTACAGTTGCGTTGTTGCAACAGGTTGTGCATCGAGCGTACTAGCACCTTTCTGTACACTTACCCATATTTCACCAATTTTGTAGTCACTTAGTTGTAGTAATCTCCTCACGATATACTTTATAGAAGTGTTAAAGAAAGGATTAAAGCAAATAATTTGCCTAATAATCGGTCAGTTAAACATTAATCTCTCTAGTTACGCAGTAAAAGTAGTTGAAAGAAAAAGGTTTTCATCTTAACGCAATTTGAAGAGATTAAACACCGAAAAGTACTTTCTTGAATGTTAAAGCGTCATTTTTGGTTTAAAAACATTTTTTAGATGAAAATAACTTTTCTGGTACAGTAAAACTTCGATTCACTCGTTTAACCGCTCAGTTTCTTTTATCCGTCATCGTCTAAAAATAGGCGTATAGTATTGCAATGCATATCTGTACATTATACTACTCTTATATCGAAGTTTATATTGATCGTTTCGTAAAATTAAATACGATATGTGTGTATTATTCAATTTTAAAGGATTCTATTTTCATTTTTGTCCCAAGCCAGAAGTGAAGTCAGACAGCTGTACATATGTATTAGGAGATTTCTGTCATTCGTCTATTCGGTAATCCGTCACAGTTCTGGTCCGGATGGTGACGGTTAATCGAAGTTTCATTGTGCTCCTCTCAACGGAAAAGACATTGTTTTGAAAGCAGCCTAAATATAGAATTTTTAGCAAGCGCATAAGAAGCAGTAATGAAAAATTTGCAGCGTGATGGTATACACAAGATATTAAAGTGGCTACGGATGTGGTGGGGAAGATTTTTGCTTTCTTCAGAAAAAAATATAAAAAAGTTTTTTTAAAATTTTTCACTTACAATTTTAAGGTAATTGTATATAACTGAAAGTGAGTAGGTAATTGCTTTTTATTAGCGTTATAATGATTTGAAAGAATTGCACTTTTAACTTTCTGCAGATGTGCCATGCAATGTTTAAGCCGAAATTGAAATTAAATCATCGAAACTAAAAATAGGCTTATAGATTGACAATGGATTTCTGTACGTTACTACTCTTTTATTGAAGTTTATATTCGTCATTTCGTAAAATTAAATACAATAAGGTCATATTATTCACTTTTAAAGGATTTTATTTTCATTTTCATCCCAAGCCAGAAGTGAAGTCAGACAGCTGTAGATATGTATTAAGAGATTTCTGTCATTCGTCTATTCGGTAATCCGTCACAGCTCTGGTCCGTACGGTGGCGGTTAATCGAAGTTTCATTGTACTCCTCTGAACGGAAAAGTCATTGGTTTGAAAGCAGCCTAAATATAGAATTTTTAGCAAGCGTGTAAGAAGCAGTAATGAAAAATGCGCAGCGTGATGGTATACACAAAATGGTACGGTGCCTACGGATGTGGTGGGGAAGATTTTTATTTTCTTCAGAAAAAAATATATAAAAGTTTTTTTTAATTTCTCACAATTTTAAGGTAATTGTATATAACTGAAGGTGAGTAATAATTGCTTTTTACTAGCGTTACAATGATTTGAAAGAATTGCACTTTTAACTTTCTGCAGATGTGCCATGCAATGTTTAAACCGAAATTGAAATTAAATCATCAAAACTAAAAATCTTCTGATTTTTAATTTTGATGTTTTTTAAGAAACAAGATCTCTAAATGATGTATGCTCATGAGGTAATAAACACGATTTTGTCATGTTAAATTCACTGAAGAACTGAAAAATGTACGAGAGTCGTACGTTCTGAAAAACAGAAAATTCCTTGTCTAAACTAATAAATGAATGAAGCAAAGTCTGTGTTAATGCATAAGACACAAAAAATAATAAATAAAAAAAAGGTAAGACATTGTAGAACATTCAGATTGCTTTTTGATACACCACTACTTTTATTATTTAATTCGAAGACTGCTAAAATGTAAACATTGTATAAAAACATACGATTATTTATATAAGTTTACAAACGCATAAAAATATTTAAAACAGTTGTAACAGTTATAAAAAATGCATTGTTATAGAAATAGAAAGTATATTTATATATAAAAAGCATGTAATGAACATTTTAAATTAATTTTTTTGAGAAATATTTGGTTTCATTCTTACTTACTTACAAAAAAATGCTTTTTATTTCAATTGTCTGGTCTTCTGATTCTTCTTTTCTCGACGTCATTTTCAAAAACTGCGAGTATCTAAATTTCTTTGCTGAATGCTCTACACACAGAAAAAAAACCATTTTACGGTATCAAAGATATCTACAAAGGACACAAATATTATTTAAAATAAAAAATATATAAAGCTAGTAAATATTTTCAATCAGCAAATAATACAATGTTGCTGTCTTAAGTATTTAAAGTATAAAATTAAATAAAATAGTTTATTAATCGACGCTTTTTTAAAAAATCTTAATATAAATGAAAGTGAGGCTTGAATCGATATAATATTGCTTAGAATGACAGTTTGAAATGATTTTATTATCGTTTTTTACTATTAATAAATTAGTAAAAAACTATACTATACTTATATTAGAATGTATGTTTAATGTTGGCTGCTATATAAAATAAACTGCCCACATTTTGATGTTGTTGATAAGCGTTTCTTCAAATGGCTTGTTTAGTATAAGAAAAGAAGTCCTAGAAATGGTAATATAAATAAATTCAATACAAGTTTAATTTTATTATGAATTATGTAGTTTGCAAAATTTTTTAACCTGCAAGCCCTATAAATCTGGAATTTTTTACATTAATACGAGTAAATATGTAATATATATTTAATGAAGTTAATTTTACACAATAATCAAAAATGAAAATTCCTATTTTACATGCAGAATTCTTTAATATTCCTTTTTCTTCCTTTAATATTGTATTTTTAAATTTTTATTATGTATTAACAATATAATTAGTTTTTTTTTAGTTCAATGATAACTAAGCAAATAGGCTGTAGTAGTGAACATTGTTGATTGACTAGATAACTAAGATAACTCGAGGTAAAAAGACTGGAATGAAACGAACTAAACGTGGAAATCGATGTCAGAAGCGATACTTTTTCAGAAATTCCAGCTGCATTGGACCATTTACGAAGTTCTGTCTACAGAAAATCATAACAATTGATAACAGCATCTAAATATAATTTTTGATCTGTAAATGTCGTAATGTAGAGCTTTTCAAAGAGTGCGTTGTGAAATTTTTAGAGAACTAACGTTTTTTTCTTGAAAATTAAATAAATAAAAGTAATTAAGCGAATCATCTGAATTTGAAACACAGTTAAGTACCGTTTATATGTCTTTCAAGAGACTGACGTAACACGGCGTATAAATGAAAAGACGTATAATCGAAATCTTACTAAACAACTTTTATTATTATTTATTATTCTATCTCTTTCACTATTACTATTCTATATCTTTTATTATTCTACTACAAAACCTATTAAAATATTACAAAACCTATTATTTTATAAATTAAAACTGTTTAAGTGACATTAAATGAATTGTAAAAACGTTTAGTCATTGTAAAAATGTATTGATGAATTTGTGTAATTCTCAAATTATAAAAATTCTTCAAGTCTTTAAGTGTAAGACTTGCTATCCAATTATTAAGAGAACAAAGACAAACGCCAAACTCTTCGTTATGTTGATAATCATAAACATTTCTATCATTCCTTTTACGATGAAGGGGATGTATAAAAAATGATTTTCGCTTAAGTATTCTAATACTAAATTAACTGATTGCAAATGCATCATCTATGAAAATTGAGTTTAAATGCTTATTGAAAAAAATTGATAATCCATGCCCATAATTAGAGATGATTCCAGTCCATAGCACGGGGAAAGCTACATAGTGTATCATTGACCGTAGTTAAATGCTGCAAAATATAATCCTAATGTATTTAAAAATAATTTATTGATGTACGTAGAATGCAGATTTAAACATTAGAACTATTTGTTCTGTGTAATGAAACTCTATATTTAAAATACAGTAAAGCACCGTTTATACGTCTTTCAAGGGACTTGCGTGAAAAAAGTATAAATAAAAAGACGTATAATCGATATCTTACTCAACAACTTTGATTATTACAAATTTAACGCTGCTAATGCAAACTCATTTAAAAGTAATGATATTAAAGTTTTTTAAAGATTGTACTAGAATAATATTACATAATATGAAAAGCAATAATTAAATTTTAAATTAATTATTTATCATAAGAGTTAGAAAAATCATACCGTTATTGCAAATCTTGAATGCTAATTATACATATCTTCTCCGATTTATGTGCATTCAGATAGGCGTTTAATTAAAAAATCTTTAACCGTCGAATTGAGGTTTGATTGTCTGTGAGTATTAAGTACAATATTACGAATTGAATTCAGTTCATTGAATGTTTTTCACTATTGTTTTAACAAAAGAAATCAGTTCGAAGTTTTCCAATGGAGTTCATTTCGTCTTTAAAAGAAGGTGGAGTAACTTCTTCGTAATCTCTTAAATTAACACCAGACAATATGACTATTAATTAATGACTGTTAATTCATCAATTGTGAATAATTTCGAATTCTCGATGAATTATCACAGTTCACGTACTAGAAAGGAATAAATGTTCATATTTTAAAAGGGGAAAACGACGTATAACCGAAGCTATGCGTCGTATAAACGAAGTACTTTATCGTATGCGTCGTATAATCGAAGTACTTTATGAATCGGGACAGTGATGAAATGACGTATAAATGTAAATGCCGTATAAATGAGAAACGTATAAACTGTGCTTTTCAGTATTTCATTATGATTTGTGAAAAACCTGAATCAAATATATCATCATTTTTCATTTATCATTTGCTGTTTAGTTTCATTGTTTATGTATACACATTTAAAGTCGCAAAAACTTTTTAACTTGAAAAGAGATCACTCCTTGAAAATGCTTAGGAATCCTTAAATAGTAATTCCATTAATTCACCCGTTCCGGTAATTCCATTATATAGCTTGTCAGATGTTGGTGAATGTAAATGAAAATGTATGAAAGATTTATAACATTTAGAAATAATAGCCATTCGTGATATGCGAGTTTCTTCAATCATAAAATCGCTGTAAAACTGGCTCTAGAAATCCGAATACTGTATGTTAAAATATCTTATTTGGAAAGCACGAATTCCAAATTCCATATGATTAAGCATATGTTGAAATATTTATGTTTTCAAGAATATTCGATTAACTTTGTTGTGCATGTGATGTCCATGTCATCTGATGACACCTCAAATTTACGAAAAACAATCCCAAAATATCTCCGTATTGTTTCAAAACGGGACGAAAATATAACCAAACTAAACTGGGAACTCCAGATTTTTGATGAAATGGTGATATCTTCAAAAAATTCTTAATATTTTAATTGTTTTATGAAACATTTGACAGAAATTTTTTGATTCATGCTTTCTAGATTGGAGCCAATAATTTCCCCCAAAAAAATGTTATTTGAAAATACTAGAACCAGAATTTTTCAATTATTTGTTAGATGAAAAAAGTATTTCAATATTTATGAACGTTGTTGTATTATACAGTAAAACCCCGTTTAACCGAACTAAAGAGGGGCAGCCTTTCCGGATAGCGATTTTTTCGAAAACGAATTTCGATTCCGAAATCGTGATATGTTTAGACACATGATTAGGGATCCACAAATGCAATTTGGCGCAGGTCTCTCGAAAATTAGGAAATAGCGTGGTATGTTTAGAAAAACGCAGGCAGCTAGCATTCTGAGATGCATTTCAAGATTTTACTGTATTGTTTAATTCTTAAGAGAACAAAAAACACCAAAGGTTTTCTTAACAATTCGTGGAAACGCCTTGTGAAACTTGATGCAGTACAACCCCGGTTATCTGAATTAAAAAAGGGGGAGGGGGAGCCGTTTCGCATAACGATTTTTTCGGTTAAACCAGTGGTCCCAACCCCCGGGCCGAGGACCGGTACCGGTCCGTGGATCAAATGGTACCGGGCCGCCCAAGGAACATTAAATTATTTCCATTTTTATAAGCTTTTATTCAACTTGACTGTCTTCCTTCAAATCTTGTGATCGATTTCTTACCCCCAGATGCAACCGTCTCGTTGAAAAGAAGCAAACTCAGGGTTCTCATTGATTTAGCGTTCTAGTGAGTTAAAATTTTAAATCACTTTATATTCATTTTTTGGTGTAACTGTATTTTATTTTGAACATGTTTAAATATTTGTTTCTTAAAAAACAATTATTAAAAAATGTTTTTTATTGTTTATATACAATTAAATTAAAATTATTTAATCAAAACAATCTAAAATATAAACAATCAACCTCAGCGGGCCGCGGTAAAATTATCAAACATTGACCGGTCCACGGCGATAAAAAGGTTGGGGAGCACTGGGTTAAACCATTAATGTCTATTACTATTTTGTATCTAATTACAGTATGTAATTCTGAAATGTTTTCGGTGTGAAACGAATTCCAACCTCTCTTTATAGGCTACAATTATATCCTTTATTAAAGTAACCTCCGTCGGGCGAAATATTCGCAACTGCGAGTGCGGGCGGAATGCGCTTTACAGGCAAAGGTGAAAAATATCGTAATTAATGTTGTTAATACCGATTAATTTTAATTTTAACATTCTAAAACTAATCACTGACCTTCTTGGAGTGGCTGAAAAGAAAAAAAAAATGGGGATATCATTGAAAAAAATATCGCCTTCGCGATCATTTGCGGTAAGGACAGTGCGTGTTTTTTGGATTTACGATTTCAGAGGCATTTAGGATAACCCGGGTTTCGTTTAAACCGGGTTCGGTTAACTTGGGTTTTACTGTATATAGGGTATGGTACCATGTCCGTAATAGCATCAGGCACGTGGATGTAGGGCGGCGTTCCGTATATCGGGTGTGATGCAGAAGAGAATCAATCTCACAGAATTTATTTTTCGAGAGATTTTCTTCGGTCAAGACCTTAAGGAAACACTACTATTGCAGCAGTTTTAACGATCTTTTTTCACCTCGGTGACAATGATATTGCAAGGAAAATAGTTGTACGGTGCATGAAAGGCTGTTGAGATAAACTTTAGAAAGCAAACTTTACTATTCTATTATTGAAATATAAACTACTTGGAACATAAATTTTAAACCACATATTAGAAACACTCTATTCGAAACACAATCTCTAAAACCAATAACTGATGAAGAGATGTTTTCTGCTTACTGTTTCGCTCTTAAAAGTTTCTCTAGTTTATAATGCTTGAATTCAACTTATATTTCACAAAATGAAATTTAATGAAAACTTGGCAAAAATTATTTTCATATTGAATATCGAATATATAAATTGTAACAGAAATTTGGAAAGGTAATACAGGTTTGATAATATAAATAGCTTATGAATTAACTCATTATCTGCCAAAAATCTATTATTTCACTTTTTCGAAAAAAAATTACATAAATATATGATAACATGAATGAGAGAAATATGAAGAAGAATCCTATTTCTGATTTTTTTAATTAAACTGATTAATGAACTTTTATTAGAATTAATTGTCTCTTTATTTAAAAAATGACTTTTATTGGATTTATACCTTTTATAGAAATCAATTCAATATTCAGATGCAACAGTCAAAGCAAAAATTGCACTGTTTACGTGAAAATAAAATTAAAGAGTCCCAAAAAAAGAGAGAATGGCCGATAATGGTCTAAAAAAAACAAAAATAAGAAATTAGACAATTGACAGTTTAGTTCATGAATATATTTAAAATAAGTGTCTATTACGCTTTTTTTTTGAAAAAAAAGGGAGGACTTGTTAATTTTCAAACCTTTTTTTTTTTCTTTCCTCCTACAGACGGCTAGAAAATTTCGTTTTTATTCATTGAGAAGATGAGAGTTTTTATTAAAAATATTCAATTAACAATTAATTAATCTTTAATTGAATGATTATGAAAATTTGATTATGAAAGTTGCAAGATCAATTTTTTCATCTGGCTCTCAATTGGCATTCTGGCTTTTAAGTCAAATACGAACATGAAACATTTGTTTATTTAATTATTGCTCTTGACTAATCAAAAGTATCTTACTTATTGATTTAAGTGGACTAAAATATCTGCACGTATAAGGGAAAGTTATAGATGGTTGCTATTCAATTTTATGCACACCTCAAAATTTCGCCGTTTCAATTTTTAAGTGAGAAAGAAAAATAAAGGGAAATAGCAAGTATTTTCAAAATTTATTCTGATAATTATAAATGAAAATTTTGAAAGAGCAAAATTTTAATTGAGACACAAATACAAGCAATTAATAAAACTTTAAAACATCACAGTCCTACTGGCGTGCAGTGAGATTTCAAGACTCAGAGGGAAAAAAAAGTTTAAAATATTTTCGAGAATTTCACAATTTTCAAAAGCAGCAATCAAAAATATTTATTTCAAAAAACTGTTTTTCAAAGATAGGCGTTGCATAATTTTTCCTGCCTTCTGTTTTTGTATCCTTCATTTAATTCACAAATTGAAGGATGCATTCTGATAAACAAAACTGTTGGATACAAATAAAATTTGTGACTAATATCTTATTTACATTATTTATTACTACAAACACCTGCTCGATTATGCCTTTTCTGATTAAAATACAGAGCAGAGAGAGAATGTCAGCAAAATGCTCTCTCATAGCACTTATTCATGTATTTAATGACAAAAGAAGTGAATTATATGCTTTATCTCCATGTCTCAACTAACTTCCATGAATCATTTCCAGCAAAAACAAATATATTTCACTGACTTTGTTCCTGATAAGAATTGGAAAAAAAATTACTTGGTCACTACAAATGAAAAATTTTACTTTCTAGATTTATAGTGCATTTCATTTTCCACCCAATTTCCCCCACAAAACCGGTCAGAGGAGGAAAATCCCGACTTTCTAAGAGACAATACACTATTTTCTGGATCAAGCTCGATGTCACGTTTAACCTTGAGTGGCTTAACTCCGACCAATGACATTCCGTTTTGACATCGAAGTCACGTTTCTGACGAATGATTTACGATGAAGACCTGCCATCCGAATTTCCTACGCCAATTAGAATGCAAGTGAATTTATTCGTTAGATAAGAGAGCCGCTCTCGATCAAAGCTTAGACGAGGGGGATGGGGGTACTAAGTTTTTTCTAAGATTGCGCTGGTGTCCAGAGCTTGCACAACCCCGAACATAGCCAGCGGGGTTGGTTGAGAACAGGGGCGTTGGAAGATGCCCCTGACCGGAGGTGTCACAGTAGAGAAGGAATTGTGGTGACAGTTGTGACGGTGACTGATTAAGGAGTGTTTGAGGCGTCAGTGATGTCGCAGAACTGAGAATCAGTGCATCGCTGAGTGTTGTGGAAACCGGTCATGGTCATTTGATGGCAGTGCTTAAGTCGTTATGGAGATGGCAGGTAAGGTCAACTAAAAACTTTCAATTCTAATTATGCTATCCTTATTAAATAAAAGTGTATAACCACGAACTTTTTAAAAAGTGATTTTAACTGCTTAAGGTGTGGACATAAGAAAAAAACTCTGTTTTTAGTGCATGGAAATGAAATAAGTCAACGTGCAGTGAAGTAATCTTACCCCTTGGAATTATAGCCCAGTGGTTTGGGAGTTAAAAAAAAAGAAGCCGAATTGTGAATTAGTTAGGGGAAACCTGGAAATTGCTTTAATCCCTTCAGTTTAGGTCTGGGATGAAAATACTAAGTTTTCCCCCCTCCTGCTAGGTGAGTGTTAGCCTCTGAGTACAGTTTTGTATTCGTAAAATAGGTTTTTCTTAATTAACTTAGTGGTATCTCAAAAACAACTGATACTATAAGAAATATTGCCTTACAAATTTTGACAGCTTGAAATTCTGGAAAAAAATGATTACTTACACTTATCATATTCATTAAAAGATTATACTCATAACTCTATTTCAAAGTTTTGCCTTAATTGCTAATCGAGCGCCTGAAGCGAGAACGGATCAAGGGTTGAAAGGTTGAACTTTGCCAGTGGTAGAAAGAATGATGAAAGACAACGATATTCACTTTAGCACTTATTATTTAACATATCTGAAGTGGTATTAAATACATTAAAATATTTTAGATCAATTTCAATTTCTTTGATGTTGAAGTGTTCCGACTACAAATCTGTACTCAGGAGCAATATCATTTAAGGATACTCCGTAATAACATAGAAGTTAATATACATATTTTTAGCTTTTTATTTCATATATATATATGAAATGTAATCGTTGTTGTAGTCGTTAAATAACAAAAACAGGCCGAGTTATTAACTAATTTTCTTTTATTATGGGAGAGTGACGGAATGTACGTACATCTTAGTTGAAGTTTTTAAGCCAAAAGAAAATCCCTGTTTTTTCTCAGGTAGGGATTTAACAGATAGACACGTGATCAAAGTGAAGGGAATATTGGCTATTTTTAATAAATTACGTAAGCGTTTTAGGGGAAAGAGCATAGCGGCAAGGTGTCGCTGATTTCGCAATTTATGTGCGCGTGGAAACGATTAAAATATTCTTTCAGTAATAAATATGCCAAAACGCGAGATTTAATAAACCTCCAGAGCAGGAAATAAAACGAAGGTGGAGTTTAAGAAAAGTGATTTTGGAATACATTAAGACTTAAAAATATATCAAATTAGAATTTAAAGCAAAATTAAGTGAGATTATCACACACACACACACACACACACACACACACA
>BGPR01005978.1:63862-86122 GCA_013235015.1 Araneus ventricosus | reverse complement strand
TTTATTCATATACTCCATCGCACAAGTGGTATAAAGTTAGGGATTTCATTTGGCATTTCCAAAAGTATTTGGAGGTTTTCTTTTTTATATTAAATGATGCACTTGATATTAAATTGCAACTACGAAAAGTGTATAAATTGATGAGGAACTGCATTTTTCTTCCTTTCTACTGTTGCAAAGACTTTGTAATGTAGAGAGATACTGTATGTAGATACTTTTCCTATTTTGCAGAAACTTTAAACCTTTTTCTTTTGGATACTTTCACAGGAGATTAGGAGAGAGTGATTAACTATCGGCTAATAATACTGTAATCAGCCCCCCCCCCAAAAAAAAACCCTCGTATTTTTGTCGATGCGTTTTAAAAATTAGCACAGAATTTGTCATTCAGTGGCAAAATAAATGCATTTTTCAGCAATTGCCCATTAAAAAGAAATCGCATACTCCAAGAAAGAGTTGTGAAATAATCACGTATATCAGAAAACAATTGGGGGGAAATCATGCATTTTAGAAATAAACTGTGAAAATCATGTTTGTTTATTGCCATCACCATTGACTTCAAGTAAACGCCCGAACATCTGCGAAAATGAGTGGCGTGGCGATAAACACAAACCCAATTTTCACAAAATCTCATTGCCAAAAATATGAGTTTTTTCTTTTTCCTAAGCTTGAAGAAACTTTAGCTTTTATGTCATGTGCATAGAAACTTTTATTTTATACAGAAAAGTCTGCACCCTTGTTTCAATTGTATATTTTTTTTCCTTTTTGATTAAGGGCCTTCTTTTTTTTAAAAGTTTTAATCTTCAAATGTACGTATATATATTACTTGTTTATTCATTCATTTATTTATGTTACAGGGAACATCACAAGGTGTCACTGAAAAGGAAGCATGGACAAAGTGACTTTTTTAAAGCGATTAGAAAAACAATGGATAAAGGCAGTGATAATGATTGTACCAGTTGTGAAAGTTTAAATGAAAAACTCAAACAAAAAAAATGTAGAAATAGAAATATTTAGCAAAAATTGAATCTTCTCTGCAAGAAACTAAAAGAAAATATAAAGAAATGAAGCTGAAGTATAAAGAGAAAAAAAGACAAATGAAAGAAGAAAATAAAGAAGTGCAAGGTGAAATGGTGAAGTTCGGCTTAAAAACCATTCCAGCAGCAAAGCTGGCACTATGCAGAACTGACTATTCAAAATATGTTGGGGACCTTTTGGATATTTGTTTTGGGCGGGAAACACTTTCTGAAAGCGTTTTAAAATGCAGCAAGAGTCGTACATCTAAAACGAATGTCTTGGACGAAGGTACAATTAATGACATTATGGCTCACGTAATGGAAAAGTTTCAGCCTATAAGTATTGGCATGGTTCGAGCAGCCATACGGCAAAAATTAAATACATGCCATAAATCAAAACAAAGAAACGGAATGTAAAATAAATTTTTTTATATTTTGTATGTGTGAGTTTTTTGCAGTTTTACGAAAATCAAGGTAGGTCAATTTTTATTTGTAATTAAAGTGTTATCATTTTCATCAATTGTTAATACTATGCAAATATCCACTTGCCACCGCATTTTATATTTAATAATCCGAGAGGTATAATACTCAAAAATTACTAAATCGGTCAAGAGGGGAGAAAATCATATTTAATAGAATTCAGTGAATTTTTTTTTTTATTAAACTAATTCTTATTTCGAATGCATTAATTATTCTTGGAAAGACTTGATTTACTTCTGAAGTGAATCTTTTCTGATAACAATATCATACAGGTGCTAAAATTGATTATTTAAAAAGTGAACCTATTGTCTTATGAAGATTTTTTGTTTATATTCAAATGACTTTTTTCACATTATTTGATATGTTATGCAAGAGGAATGTTCATAGTAAATTTTACTTTTCTTATAAAAAGTATATGTAACACAAATTCAGCTTTTTTAATAACCTTGGTGTTAACTTCAGTTTTATTATAGAAAAAAACCTTGATATTAAGTTGAACTGATATCTAAAAAATTGTGTAAAAGTTTTATGCATTCAAATACATTTATTTTTTATAAATATGTTTACAATTTAAAAGTGCAGAAATTCTGTAACTTTCGATTAGATTTTAATTCATGTGTGATAATCTTAATGCTATAGGGTCATTCCATTATGACTAACGTAACTTTTTAAAGATTTTAACAAGCTATAATATGACAAAATATTCTTAAATAATCTCTGATGAAACCTTTTATCCTTATATTTTATGTAACACTAGTCAGTATAACATATCCATGCAGAAATCATTTTAAAAGATAATGATTTAACCAAATTAAATTAAATTTTTAATTGTGTGACTAACGTAACAATATAGTTACTAAATACTGAGATTTGTTAAGCTGTGGAATGTGTAGATAAATTACATTTCATAGGATATATGATATATGCATCTTGCAATATATATATATGTATATGAAAGAAAATTATTCCCAATAAAAGTTATGCATTGAATTCAAGAGAGGATATTGAAATATCATCTTGCAAGAATTTTACTTATAAATGTCACCTAGGTCGATAACAGAGTCAGCAGAAAAACCTGCGAAAAAACTTACCTGCAGGTAAAAAAACCTGAATATACAGTTATTTTGAATAAAAGCATGCAGGGTTTTTTTCCATCTGAAAAGTCAGCGAAAAGCCTTCAGGAAAAGTGCAGGTATTTCGGACAAAAATATGCAGGCAGGATGCAGGTTTTTTAGTCAGCAAAAAACCTTCAGGAAAATTGCAGGTTTTGTTTGTCCGAAATACGTTTTCCTGGAGGTTTTTTTAAAGGTTTTTTGCTGACTTTTTTACTTAGGTCACCACATTTATCACCCCATTTGGTAGGTTTAGATTCCAAAGATTGCCTTTCGGTATCTCCTCTGCTCCAGAGCACTTCCAAAGAAGGATGTCTCAAATGTTAGAAGGTATACCTGGAACAATTTGTCACATGGATGATATTTTAATATGGGGATCTACTCAAGAAGAACATGACCAACGACTCACAGAAGTCTGCAAGAGATTAAAGAACTCTGGTATGACATTAAATGCAAAGAAATGTATTTTCTCTCAGACATCTATTAAATTTTTAGGTCATATAATAGATGGACAAGGAATTCACCCGGATCCTGATAAAATTGCTGCGATGGAAAATTATCAGCCGCCAACGAATAAAAAGGAACTGAAGCAACTATTGGGTATGGCTAACTATTTAGCAAGATTCGTTCCTAACTATTCGGATATACTTTTTCCTCTGACTTCTATGCTAAGTAATAAAGTGACTTTTGTGTGGGAAGCACCACAAGAAGCAGCTTTTCAGAAATTGAAGAAAATACTGTCGTCAGATCCTGTGCTTATGATCTTTGATCCAGGGAAAGAAACTACAGTTACCACAGATGCTTCAGCGTATGGCTTAGGAGCTACAATTTGCCAAAAGCAAGCTGATGGAAGAAGATCGGTAATAGCCTATGCATCTAGGACATTGACCCCAACGGAAAGTCGTTATGCACAAATTGAAAAGGAAGCCCTTGCTGTCGCGTGTGGATGCGAAAAATTTAGAGATTATCTGACAGGAATGCATTTTAAAATAGAGACAGACCACAAACCTCTCATTCCAATATTTTCCAAGAAAAACTTAGATGACTTTTCTCCACGATTACAAAGGATCAAGTTGCGAATGATGAAGTTTTCTTGTACAATTGTATTCCAGGAAAGGAATTGTTCGCCGCAGATGCATTCTCAAGAAACGCTCAGAAAGTTCCTTACAAAATAGAAGAATTGGAAGCCGAAATTGATGCGTTCATTCAAATGATTACAAGTTCTCTTCCAGCATCATCTCGCAGATTAGATGAACTAAGAGTTGCACAGCTGAAAGATGAGACTTGCCAGAAGCTTACTGATTATGTACTGAAAGGATGGCCGCCAAAGAAAGAAGTTGATACACTATGTGCACCATATTGGCAAAACCGTTATGAAATATCAGTTCAAGATGGACTGTTGATGAGAGGCTGCAGAATCAACATTCCAAAGTCACATCAAGCTGAAGTGCTGAATCAAATTCATGAAGGTCACCTAGGCATTACCAAATGTAGAGCTCGAGCCAGATGCTCTGTGTACTGGCCGGGAATAAGCAAAGTAATTGAAGAGAAAATAAAGAACTGGACTGCATGTATACAAGAGTCAAGTAATCGCCATCAACCCCTAATTCCAACTTCATTCCCGGAGAAACCTTGGGAAGTTTTAGGTCTTGATCTTTTTAAATACAAGAATTCATGGTACCTTCTGATTTCAGATTCCTACTCTAGATACCCTGAAATTGCCAGGCTTGACAGACTGACTTCTGCTGAAGTTATAAATCATTGCAAATCAATCTTTTCACGTCATGGAATCCCAGATGTTGTCCGTTCAGACAACGGCTCACAATTTGATCCAGTAAAGACTGTAGAATTCAAGTATTTTGCAAAAAGGTTATGGCTTTACACACATATCAAGTCGCCCCAAATTTTCTCAAAGCAACGGGCTAATAGAAGAAGCAGTGAAAACAGTCAAAGCTCGCATAAAGAAATCTAGAGATCCTTATCTTGCATTAATGGCCTATCGCGCAACTCCTTTAGAGAATGGGTTTAGCCCTTCGCAATTGCTTATGGGTAGGAGAATCAACACTACCCTTCCTGTTGCTAAGACCCAACTACAGCCATACTTAGTGAACAAGAAAGGTCTCGAGGCTAAAGAGGAGAGACGAATAGAAGGCCTGAAAACGAACTATGATAAACATCACGGTGTTAGAAATCTCGATGAATTAGATCCAGGTCAGAACGTGTGGATTACTGATAGAAGGGTAACTGGGAAAGTTCTGCAAAAGACGCCTTACCCAAGATCATACCTAGTTCAGTCCGGCAGACGTGTTTACAGAAGGAACCGAAAGCACCTGATTCCCTCACCAGATTTTCATCCAGAACTTGAGCCAGAGGACGACTCTGATGTCACAGGATACTAACACTCACCTGCCGATGCCGATCCAGGATGTCCGCCTCTGATGTCATCACCCCAGTCTCCAAAGACTTACCCTGAAAGAGCTAGCTCATCTACAGAAGCATCTCCTGATCCCTATGTGACCAGAAGTGGTAGGACTGTCCGACCTCCTGAGAGACTTGACCTTTAAATTACAAAGGCAGGGAGATGTGCTATAAGCAAAGCCTGTGAACCGCGCGCTTAGCTGTAACTGTAGCGCGGTTTGTGTTTATGTTCAGAATCGAATGCTTGTAACCGGTCGTTGTTGTGTGTGCGTCAATAAATGTTATTTGTGTTAAAAAGCTGCCTAGTTACATAAAGCCTCAACACGCAAACAATACACTATTCAAAGGAATTTGCCTGTAGCATATAAGTATACCACTAGATTCATACTTTAGTTGAACTGTGAAAATGGAAAGAGTGTGATTTGATAAAAAATAATTTTTATAAATAATTTAAAATATTCTTTAAACTTTAGTTCGAAAATCAAAAAAAACAATATTTGGATGTAAGTTATAAATTAATGCTCGTCTTATAATACATTCGAAATGTGAAGTGTTAGCAAAGAAAATGAGAAAATTCATAAATATCTCCCATAGTAATGACTTTTTATTTTAAAAACATGACATCTAATATTCTTTGCAAAGAAATGCAGCATAACAGAAGATAATAAATGCCCTTTCCAGAAAATTCATTACATTAAAAAGTGCCCATTCTAGAGAATTTAAAAATAATTTCAAACAATCGCAAATTCTCCCTACAAATCGCAGACGACAAGAATCCTCTCATTAGCAATCAAATAGAGGTCGTCCACAAGAATGATAAATATCTTTACCCCAACTGCGCCATCCAATGGTCCCTGCCACTATCTATTAGCAAA
Source organism: Araneus ventricosus (assembly GCA_013235015.1). Taxonomy (NCBI): domain Eukaryota; kingdom Metazoa; phylum Arthropoda; class Arachnida; order Araneae; family Araneidae; genus Araneus; species Araneus ventricosus. Next base: position 80,224 of record BGPR01005978.1, on the reverse strand, counting down.
AAATATTTTACGATACATGCACGACGTTTTACACCCTCCAATCTACCCATCAAGCTGTAAGGCATGCAACGGTCGCTAGGATTCTCTCTCCACGACGCTGCTACGACAGTTTGAATGCCGCATAACATCGTAGAAATATCGTTTGAATATTGTAAATCCTTTGTGCTAATAGGGCAAAAGTTACTCTAACCGTAATCGATTAGACTGAACTCACTTCTGAAATTTCTTTATTCCACACCTTCTTGAATCTCATTCTATCAATAATTTCTTCTTATCCACTAAATCATTCGGTTTTCATAGTCCAAAGTCAAACGCTTGTTAGCTAAAAGTCAATGTCCTAAATTTCATATCTTTTAAAGCACTCAGTCTGAGTTTAAGCGCATGCTTATTCTGATATTCAAGAAAGGACGCAATGACTGTTTCCCCCTTAAACTAATTATGAAAACACTGTTTGAAATAACTTGGCCGACAGTGCTTTGTTAGATGGCCAAAGTGGATAGTTGTAAAACGTTCAGCAAGAAAGCTCTAGGAAGGAAAGCTCCAAAACCGATAGCACCACCTGGCGACAACCAGCGCCCTCTGGCATGCATCCAATGCCACCTAATTTTCAGCCAGTTGACAGTATGGGGAATTAGAACATTAATAGAAATTGGTTTCGCGGTGGGACAATGAAATTTGATTTTTTGGAAAATCGGTCAAATATTTCGAGAATTTCGTTAAATGAACAGTACCGTAAATATAAATGGACAGCTGACGAGAAGGAAAAGGAAACACATCACCATAAGGAAATATACTCAAATGAATTCATTACCCAACTCCTAGAAAATGGTCGAACTTGAAAATAAATTTAATAGCAATTTGTTGTTGACTGTCGAATGACACAATTATTGACTGGAACTGGGAAAATTTTTGATGCTGTCTCTATCGATTGCTATCCAAAAAAAAGAAATAAATTTCTAGTTTTAATTCCTTTTCTTTACAATTACTGCTCGACGATGACCTTCAATCAGATACGCAAAGACAGTTATTTACTCATATAAATCAACTGCTCCCTTTATTTTCTTTTATCTCATGTAGCCAATTCAAAAGCTCATACAGCTCATATAAACAACTTAGGTGTGCTTTTATTACTCTCGCTAAGCATAATATCCTGAGGATTCGGCATATCGAAAATTACCCGGTCACCATTTGTAGGTCCGTAAAGTTATGGTGCAAATAACCAACTCAATGACTATGGAAAGAAACATATTTATTCGTATAAACTAAAGCGACGTCGGCGTCTAAGTCAAAACAAGGTATGATTCGAAACTGCATTGCTTCACAGCCGCACATCTATTTATTTCGACAATAACTGAATCTCATCAATTCAGTTCTTTTTCTGAAGTCTTGATCGAAGAGCCACAGACGTCAATGGTCGCCTGCCACCCTCCATTTTTTCGAGAAATAGAAAAATACTTCTCCACTGTACATTTTATATGGGGAAAAACATTGACACATTCCTCCAGCAACGACCACTCAAGCATTGTCGACAATTTTTATTTCATATGATAGCTTATGACGTCTAGATATGTCAGCAATGTTCTCCCCCCATCACCCTCCATTTGCGACAGCAATCGAATAACCACTACTTCAATGTACATTCTCTAATTACCTAATTCTCTAATCACTGAATAAACCAGTTCCAACCACTTTCGCCACATTTAATTTGAAATGAAAGCTATTTATTCCTACATATGTCATCAAAGGTCTCCTGCTGTCTCCATTCTCCGTTTTCAAGAGAAATGGAATAAAACATTACTTCACTTTACATTACATTACTTTACTTACTCTATGGAGATACAGGTTGACTGAGTCCTCAGTCTGAAAAACTGGGCCGATTTCACTAATTAATTTCACCACTTTGCAAGCTTAGATAAACAATCGCAATGATCCACGTTTATTACACGATTATTTTAGTTTATTTATCGTGTTTTTGAAATGTATGAGCTTCAATGTTCATGAGGCATAAAGAGTATTGTAAAATACTGGGGTACAAAGATTTTAAACGAACATAATACTGCATCTGTAGTTTTGAAAACTTTTATGTAATATTTCCTGACAGAGATGTGTTATTCTTTTAGCTCGCTCCACTAATCTATATGCAGTACCTATTAAAAACTGAAAAAGTAGTGGCAACGTATGTGGTCGTATTCGTTTTTTGTTTTATTTATGTGTCATGCGAAATTTTGATGTATTTTTGTAATTATTCATTACTATTTTATTAATGCAAAATAAATTGAAGTTGAATTATGATAAAAATAAAACGAAAAAATATTTCTGTTTGTAAATTTGTAAGTATATAATTTTGGCCAGCAGTGTATAAATTTATATTATATTATTCTTTTCTGATACTTGTGCAGCAAATTGGAAAGTCAAGATAAAAAAGAATCGTTCTACAAGGTCATAATGGAAGAATCTGAAAATACAGAGCCGCAGATAATTAAAGTAGCGCACAGTCTGGTCCAAAACAATAAAAAGACTAAAGATTTACAGAGTGCGCTAAATACTATTAGTTTAGCTTTTTAATTGAGTTTTAAAAATCTCGTTACAAAGGAATATGAAAAAATAAATAAATATAATTTTAAATATCCTTTATAAAATTTTTAAATAATAATTCTATTTATATAGGTATTTGTCAAGCTTCTATTTCATTAAAAAATAACTCCCAAATTATATTTACACACAATATGAAAAAAATAATAATAGCAATAATTTAGCTAACCGACTACTTTTTTTAGAGCAAGATGCGTGTAATAGATGTAACGAGCACAAAGTTTTAAAAAACCTGCATTTGGTTGTTCGCGAAATGTAACTGAGTGTAACTCCAAAAACGCGTAGACACACGAACTACTTCTCGTCGGTGGTACAGGCGTGCTAACACTGTAAATTAGTGTCGGTGTACATATACCTTCTTTTTATCAGCCCGGATATAACAAATCAGGCTTTATATAAAAGAGAGAAATTTCACACAGTCCATTCGGAAAAATATTTCAAACAGAAAAGTGTAGTATTTAAATAGTGGTAATATTTTTATAAATATTCCTGCACACAGAAAAATTGGGCGAGAGGTCTAACTTCGTAGTTTGATAAAATCTGGGTTGAAAAGCGTTGCAAAGAGAAATACTTTTAATTCAAGTTTTGTCTGAGTTCTTGACAGTGTCAAGCGGTTAGGATATTAGTGCATCGCTAACGAAAACGACAATATTTATTTGCTATACTGTCTCCCCAATATCCAAACACACACACACATATGACAGCATCTAAATAGTCATAAAGTTTATTTTATTGAACTAAATTTTATTTTGTGGTGACGGTTTTAAGAGAAATCCGCATGCAAATTTTCATTATAATCAGCAAAATCATATTGAGAATGCGATTCGAAATGAAAATGAGAAATTTGAAAAAAAAGCTGCAAAAGTGTTAATTTAGAAAAGATGAGTTCTGATAACCTGGACTAATGTGAAAAAACAGACGTAAGTGTTGTAATATTTAAGATTTCGCACGATTATTGAACTTATCCGAGATAGAATAATTTTGTTTTTCCATCACTGTTAGAATTCAGAATAACATGCTTGATTATTTTCCGAATCAAGCAGCTGAAATAAAAAGTGAAATAGTCGTGTTTATATAGTTTGCATTTTTGCTGTTATTATTATAGTTTTTATGATCCGGTAAGAGAACGATTTGTTTTAAATTCTTCTTAATGCTTGCTTGAAATGAATTTTGTGCCTACAAACTAAGACAGTTCCTTCAAATTATTGAAGCTCTTTATACATTACTTTAGTTGATAGTATTTTGACTTAGGTTTGTTAATATTGACAGAAAATCTCCACTTGATGCACCAGCTTTCAATGCTATCTAGTTGGGATTGGAGGGATTTAATAATGAATTTGATGTTGCTATCCTGTGTGAGAATGGCTGAGTCATCAGCAAACAGGCAGTTGAGGACTTTATCGTTGCGAGTTATGTCAGAGTTCAAAATTTTGTAGAGGGTGGGGCTGATTGAACTTCCCTGAGGTGTTCCTTTTTTCAAGAGGTAATCCGGTAATTTGTAGTTCATCAGTTTGACAATAACACCGTTATGCCACATTCGGTCGAAAGACTCTCTGACATCTAGTAAAATTCCTCCTGTGTAGTGTTTTGCGTTCAAAACCTCGACAAATTTTTTGTAACTCTAAGTAGTTAGTGAGTGAAGCTGTGCTTCTCACAAAAGTCAAACCCTTCGACTGGAAGAATGTTGTTGCTATAACAGTAATCGTTTAGTCTTTTAAGAAGGTCTTTCTCATAAAGTTTTATTCTGTTTCTAAGCAGACTGATTGGTCTACAGGAGCAAGAGTTTGCGGTTTTGGTTTGACTTAGATAACATAAGCACATGAGCAATTTTCCACGCATCCCGAAAGTGTTGTAAGAGAAGGCATCTATTGAAAATGTTGATAAGTTGAGTAACAGCATTGACGGTGAGAATTCTAATGGCTTTGTTGGGGACACCATCGGGGCCTGCTGCCTTTCGAGGGTTGATCTTGTTAATCACTTTAATTACTTTTTGAGGGGAGATGAGGCCTGAAGTGGCTGTTGCTTTGAGGCTTTTGAAATATTTGTCGATAGTATGATTAACTTTGTTTATTTGGAGGTTTCAGGGTTTTATTGAAAGCGTAGTTCGTTAGGCGAAGAATTCATTTTGGACCGAAGTATAAAGGTAAATGAGACTTCCGCCATCTTTACCAAATGAAATAAAGCCTTTTCCTTCAATCCCAAAATGCAGTGGAATATCCCGTTTCCATAACGACCGCCACCGGCATGTCTGGTGTCTGGGATTTTCTCCTGGCGGTAGGAGAGTATCAACACTTGCGATCGATTAGAAAAAATTCTGGAATTGCACTCTTTTCCGTGCATTGGATAAAAATGATGTATTCAAAAACTGATTATGTTACATGATGACCAAAATTTAAAACTTTTTATAAATTAAATGGTGATCTGATAAAATCAAAATGGAGCTCACAAAAAATCTTGACATTAAATTGAAATAAAAGGTCATTTATACAAATAATCATAAAACATTAAAGAATTAATTTAAAAAATTCATGCATGTGTATTAAATTGTGACTACTGTGCACATGTCTAGAAACAGCAGAAGTAAATTTTCATTTTACTAAAATCTTCTAATGATTGTGCTTCAAAAATATAATAAATGAATAATCGATGCATAACGTCCATATCAAACACAAAATTATGCAACTCTTCCGAGTATTACTGCAATGATGCCAGTGGCGGCTCGTCAGCTCAGAAACAAGCAGTCCTTCAAAAGTTGTATAGACCTAAGTTGTAGTTAATTTTTTGCTGATTATTTTGGTATATAATAATGGTAAACTAAAAATTGATAAATTTTGAGTTATAAGCAAAAAACAGGGGGAATTTTTTTTCATGTTTTTTGGCTATATCTAAAATTCTAACAAAAATTACTGGTAGCAATCCTCAGATTTGTAATCAGCACCCCCAAAAACATAAGGCTGCAGAAATGGAAGGATGCTCCTCCAGAAATGGACTTTAAAAAACTACTTAACGACTGAACTCCTGAGAAAAATGAATGCCAAATGAGGAAGTCGCGACAAGGGAGCGCTGGGAAAATTGCAGTTCAAATGAATGCAATTTCAAGCAGAGAAGGGGTTGCTTTTCTCCCGCTTATTGCATTAATATTGGATCCTGAGGAGGAGCAAAACTTTCTACAGCTCTGGTCCGTCTCTCTCTCAATTCTAGATTGATTTTCCGTCTTCCTTTTCCTTTTTTTTTACTTCTTCGCCATTTTCGTTGATTACTGAATTCTCAAAGTGGAAAAGTAAGCCAAATAGAATAAAAAAGAAAATATAATCTTTAAAAATAATTTCAAGGGGGGAGGGCTGAAGCTCTTATGGACGAACCACCACTGCGTACAGAGCAAGCACAGAACGAAACATCACATAGCAAGACAATCATTGGATAGAGAGTGTGAACAATATATAAAATGAAAGTAATGCAGTAGCGCCACCAGGCGACAGTTTTGAACTCTGAGAGTTTCAGCACATGTGATATTGAAAGAAATGCACGCTTTTTTCCGACAGTCCTTGTATAATTTTTAAGATAGTACAGTGAAATCTATTTACAACGGTCGTCTTCGGTTCCAAGGAAAATATGCCACTCTGAAGGGATTTCATTTTTGGAATTACAAATCAGATATCCGGCAAATTGGTGCCGGATCCGCCGAATTACCGGATTGCAATACCTAAATAGAAAGCATTCTAGAGCTCTCTGAAGTGGGAAACTTATTTCCTGCCTACCCTGTATTTCATATTTCATTATTCATTTTTGGAGAATCGTGTAATCAATTGTTGTAAAATTCAGCCCAGATGGCGCCTCTCGTATTGAATCAAATCAAAATAAGCAATTAGTGGTTGGTAATAATCCATTTGTAAAAAATTTTATATTGTATTGTCAGAAGAAAAGAAAAGGATTTTACTGAATTTCAGAACTTTAGCGTATCAAGAATTGAGGGAAAATCGATTACAAAATCTCATCTTTATAGACATGAAATTTCTTATCCCGGAAGAGAGTGTAATCACTAATATTAATGTTATAGTACAGTGTGAATTATGCTTCTGAAAGTTACTCGCTTCCTTGAAGGATGAGGAGGCCGGGGAGAGAGGAAAACAGATTTCTTTCACTTCCATTCCCATCCTTCTGCTGTATAGGACACGAATAATAATCGAACCTTATAACTTTTAGCTTCGCGCACTGTAAAATTCACGCTTTACATCCATATCTAATGACAATAAGACTAATTTTGATTTACCAGCCCAGATATAATATTCCAGACTTTATATTAAAGAAATGACTACCCGCATAAGAGATTGGAAATACCATAAAATTAAAAATATTTATAGAAAATTCTGCAACACTAAAAGTGGTACACTTTCTTTTATAAATTTTGGAACGTTAAATACAGTACTATGCAAAGATGATGTCTCATTTTGTCACTTCCTAACTCTTGTATTTTTTCTCTTCTATTATTCTTTTTCCTCTGTTATACTTTTTCTTCTGCTTTCAAGTTAGGCAGGCCGAGAGGCTCTGGGAAAGTGAAATTTGCAGCAATAAAACCCGTTAAGCAGACGCGAATTAAAACAAATGTGATGGTAAGATTCTATTAAAGATTCGTGGAAACAGTGTCTGAGCAAAAGAAAAGACGCTTGTGTATAACTAAGTATTTTTAAATCTCAACTTGAAAGAAATATCTCTATACAGCAGAAGAAAATTATGCCATTTAAAATGCACAGCTTAAATTGCCATTGCCTGTTATGGTTTTGATTGGTTTTTAAGCAAAAATAAATATTTTCTCTAAACTAGAAATATTTAAATGTACTTTCTATTAATTTTGATATCCCGAAGGATTTCCTATGATATTTCATCAGAAATTGGCTTTAAATCACATCGCATACGAATCGTATGTCATTACGAATTTTTTAGGCATTTATAGACTTTCGCATTTAATACTTTTGTATCATAGAATTCAATCAATTTGGGTAGCTGTAACTTTTAATCCTTCCCTGGGCAGTGATGCATATTTGTACCACTTGCATTTTTTGTCCTTTGACATTAACTTCGATTAGTTACATATTCAATGAATAAACTTATAACATTTGTTCTCTTCTGATAAGCAGCTATTTTAAAAAATTAATTTTAATAAAACATTTAAATTTAAAATTTGTTTACCATTTCCTTTTCCTATATTCCTTACTATATTTATAAAGATTGACACAACTGCGGCTGAACAATAAAATGACGACTTAAAATTATTTTCTTATCAATTAACAAGAAAAAATGTTATGTCATATCTTCATATAAAATAAAGACTAAGTTAATATTATTTATTAGTATTTCTAAAATTGACTTAAAAATAAATCCCATTCTTCTCGCTTTGTTTCCAGCGAAAAGATTAAAAACAGTGACCTTGATGCTTGTATAACTATTTAAAACAGTTTTTATCTTTTAAGTCGAAATAGGCACATATAAGCTATCCCGATTCATAATGTGTGCAACAGAAAATATTGTATTATTTTTTTTAATGTTAAAAGGCGGATTTCAAGTTCTGATGTATTATGTAGTAATTGGATTGGCCGATATGAAAAAAAAGAGAAAAAGAGTAAATTATTCTATTTAATATATCTGAAGGTGATTTGTGATATTTTTAAATGGGAATACACTTATCAATATTTCTTCAGAAATTCTGTTCCTTGAAGTCAAATGCGTTTTATTCGAAATCGTGGCTTCTTAAACTATGAATAAAGATCCTAAATGGGATGGTACAAAATATTGGGGTTTTGCGAAAATTTTGAAAACATTTGTATGGCAGAAAATTTCTCATCAGCATTTATAACTAAAATTTATCGATAAAATCCTTTGGATTGAAAGAAATTTCAATCAAATTTATTTAACATTAAAAAAACTTTTTTAATCAAATTTTTATTTATAATTAATTATTATTTATTTATTTACGTATTTTCTATGTTTTGGCGAGAGAAAAAAATTTCCGCTGTTCAAATATATTTCTAGCATATCTGGTTCTGCGGCTCTCACAGTTCCCCCTTCAGCTGGAAAACGTGATTGGAGGAGGATGGAAAAAGCTTACGCTCTGTAACTACGCATGCGCGAAGGCGGAATTCGCAACGCTCCATAGTTCAAGTTACTTGTAGTTACTTTTTCCTCGGCGCATAATCTTCGGGCAGTGAAAAAATAAGACAGGGAACTCAGTTTTCTGCCTTAGTTTTTACTCGCGGTTTATTTGAAAATCGAAATAGTTCAATGTAAAATTTGTTTAGATTATTGATAGCTTTAAATATTATATGAGAAATTATATAAAATGATTAAATTCTCATGATGGAGAAAGTTAGGGGTGCTGCAGTACGAGCCACCCATGCTGGCGACTAAAACATAAAAAAAATTTAAAATTATTGTTTCGTATTGCATTTATAAAAGAGTGGTTTTATTTCTCCAAAATGCTTTAGATATGAAGAAGCAATAACAAAAATATTTGTCTAAATTGTAGGTTTCTAATTGAAGGAATTTGCCTGTAGCTTATAAGTATACCACTATATTCATACTTTAGTGGAACTGTGAAAATGGAAGCAGAGTGATTTGATAAAAAAATAATTTTCATAAATAATTTAAAATATTCTTTAAACTTCAGTTCGAAAATAAAAAAAAACAATATTTGGATGCAAGTTATAAATTAATGCTGGTCTAATAATACATTCGAAATGTGAAGTGTTAGCAAAGGAAATGAGAAAATTCATAAATATCTCCCATAGTAATGACTTTTTATTTTAAAAACATGACATCCAATATTCTTTGCAAATAAATGCAGCGTAACAGAAGATAATAAATGCCCTTTCCAGAAAATTCATTACATTTAAAAGTGCCCATTTCAGAGAATTTAAAAATAATTTCATTGCTAACAACACAAAGAACATCGAAAACCAGATTTTCGAAATTATTTTTACTATGAATAACTCTCCTTTTTGAATACTTTTGCTCCAAACATGTTTTTATAAATTTTGATGACTGTTCTAACCGCTTCATTATCCTAATTTAGCCGAAAGTATTATCAGCAAAGTTTATTTGTATTTGATATGCGGTTTCTTACCCTTCAATTTCCTTCTCCAAAATTTTCTCCAGAAAATTATGGAGTTAAGCAATATAACCAATATACATAACAACAACATACATTTTGCAACCTAGTCCGTTCAGTCATTTTTCGCATTAAACTCTATGGAATGTAGTACAAGCAATCAGGCTTCACTGTCTACTTTAATTAATAAAATGAATCGCTTAGAGACGGATTTGTGGTTCGTAATCTCCTTGTTTTATTTTACATTCAAAGTGTATATATCATTATTTATATAGGGAAATAATTCTCTATAGAAAAAGCTAGAAAGCATAAAACAACAATATTTAACGTTACGCCAAAATTTTACAGGCTACAGCTTTTGGTTTCTAACAGCGTCTAATTATTTCACTTTAATTGTCTGATGAAAGAAAAATTTATTTAAAAACTATGCACTGTATTTTTAGTTCGCGCAAAAGACCCAAATCTATAGAGTTTAATTGAAAAAATGGAGGTTTTCACAGTTTAACATATAAGTTTGTTGTGGTATTTTAAATTATAAAATGCATTCTTTCTATGTTTAAGACCGAATTCGACGAACGGGTATCTTATAATGGGAAACCAACCGGGAATATATGTCTTCATAATATAGTTAAAAATCAATTTGAGTTCTCTTGTAGGGATTGTTTGGGAAAAGAACAAGCGGTTTGTACACCTCTTGGATCTCTTACGGCCTGACCATGAGCGCATTGTTCTGTCTGGATTGCTCTGGCAATATCCAGAAGGTACAGTTGATTTTTACTGAGATCAGTTTTATTTATATTGATTTCGTTTAACTCAATTGCTTCGAAATTTATAATGGGAAATTTCCCACAATTAGTCAGTTGCTTGCCTGTCGTTCTAGAAAATGACCCTGGTCCGGTCGTCTCTCCGTCCAAATATATGTTTGAAGGGTAGGTCGTTGAAGTGAAGTAAGCATATGAGCCGCTGCAGCAGGAGCTGAATTTTAAGCTCTATGTTGTGGATATCACCATTTATATATATATATTATATATATAAAAATATTTATATATATAATATATATATAAGATAGATATATTTTAAGCAGATATTTATTTTTAAGGGTGGTATTTTTGCTCTCGTAAGTACCCAAAATGTGTATTTACCTGTCACTTTATTTTCAATTAACTGTATTCATACAAAATTCACAGACACTGCTGTGAAATATGTCTCTATATATAATATAAATATATGTACGCGCTAAATACTTTTAGTTTAGCTTTTTAATTGAGTTTTAAAAATTTCGTTACAACGGCATATGAAAAAATAAATAATTATAATTTTAAATATTCTTTATAAAATTTTAAAATAATAATTATATTTATATCGGCATTTGTCAAGCTTCTATTTCTTTAAAAAAAATAACCCCCAAATAATATTTACACACAATATGGAAAAAATAATAATAGCAATAATTTAGCCAACCAACTACTTTTTTTAGAGCAAGATGAGTGTAATCGATTTAACGCGCACGAAGTTGAAAAAAACCTGCATTTGGTTGTTGGCGAACTGTAATTGATAGTAACTCCAACAACGCGTAGACACACGAACTACTTCTCGTCGGTGGTACAGACGTGCTCACACTTTAAATTAGCTTTGGTCTATAAATACCTATCTTTTCATCAGCCCAGATATAAGAAATCAGGCTTTATGTAAACAAGAGAGAGAACCATTCATAAACATCTGAGTAAAACAGGAAAAATATTTTAAGGTATCCGACTGGTTTAAAATCGTCGTTTTTGATGAAATTACCAAAAACCTTTTAGGACTTAATTTTGTAGCCTGTTTAACCAGCTTTCTAAAACTGTCTCACTTTTTACTCTACGTGAATTACAAATGGAGTTACAGCTGTTTTATTATCGAACTTTAAGCATTATTTTATGTTGCGTGAAAACTTTAAATGTGTTTTCTGAAAAATGATATTTTTGAGGAAAACTGTCGACCGTAACAATGATTTCTCAAAACGTTATTCAAGTATTGATATGAAATTTTCTGATATTGTTTTCTGTAATATGCTTGATGTTTTCATCTGAAAACTGAGGTCAATTTTAAAATCAAGTACTATTTTTAAGTGCTTAAATATAAACGAAAAGCATTTTTTATGAAAAATTACCAGTTTAGTAACTATGTTCAGCTATATCTCACAACTTTTTTGAAGTATAAGAAACATTTTAGAGCATAACACAGATAACTGTCATAAAAATGCACTTCTACAAGGATTTATGTATATTTAGAATACGATTTTGTCTATGGCTGTTGGCGTAAGGCAAATATTTCAGTCATTTTTCTTCAAATTTCTCAATTTTTTTAAAAAAAATATTATTTTCATAGTTTTAAAACATAATCAGTTGAAAAATAACATTAAAAATATATATACGTTATTTTTCAAAAAAATTGGCTCCGAACATAGTCGGATACCTTAAATATAAAAGTATTGTATTAAAATAGTGGTAATATTTTTATAAACATTCCTGCACACAGAAAAGTTGTGCCAGAGGTCTGACTTCGTAGTTTGATAAAATCTGGGATAAAAAGCCTTGCAAAGAGAAATATATTTAATTCAAGTTTCCTCTCAGTACTTGGCAGTGTCAAACGGTTAGGATATTAGCGTATCGCTTACGAAAACAAGAATTTTTGTTTTCCGTACTGTCTCCCCAATATCCAAACACACACACATATGTGGCTAAATCTAAATAATCATAAAGTTTGTATTGAACTAAATTTTATTTTCTGGTGACGTTTTTTAAGAGAAATCTGCATGCAAATTTTCAATATAATCTGCAAAATCAGAGAATGCGATTCGAAATGATGAGAATTTTAAAAAAAGCAGCAAAATTGTTAATTTAGAATAGATGAGTTCTGATAATCTGGACTATGTGAAAAAAACAGATGTTAGTGTTGTAATATTTAAGATTTCGTACGATTATTGAACTTATCCGAGCTAAATTAATTTTGTTTTTCCATCACTGTTAGAATTCTGAATAGCATGCTTGATTATTTTCCGAATCAAGCAGCTGAAATAAAAAGTGAAATAGTCGCGTTTATATAGTTTGCATTTTTGCTGTTATTATTATAGATTTTATGATCCAGTAAGAGAATGATTTGTTTTAAATTCTTCTTAATGTTTGCTTAAAATGAATTTTGTGCTACAAACTAAGACAGTCTCCTTCAATTTGTCTTTAATACATTACTTTTAATATAGATATTTTTGACTTAGGGTTTGTTAATATTGAGAAAATTCCTACTGATGCACCAGCTTTCAATGCTATCTGTTTGAGATTGAGGAAAGTATGAATTTGATGTTGCTATCCTAGTGAGGATGGCTGATCATCAGCAAACAGGCAGTTGAGGACTTTATCGTTGCGAGGATGTCTGGGTTGAAATTTTATGAGGGTGGGGCTGGATTGAACTTCTGAGTGTTTTCCAAGAGTAATCAATTTAGGTTCATCAGTTGACAATAACACTGTTATCCACATTCGGTCGAAAGACTTCTGACATCAGTAAGAATTCCTCCTGTGTAGTGTTTTGCGTTGAAGACCTCGAAAATTTTTTGTAACTCTGTATTAGTGAGTGAAGGTGCTTCTCCAAAGCAAACCCTTCGACTGGAAGAATGTTGTTGCTATAACAGTAATCATAGTCTTTAAGAAGGCTTATCAAAGTTTTATTCTGTTACTAGATTGATATTCTGGCTGGAGGCAGAGAGTTTGCGGTTTTAGTTTGTTAGAGACATAAGTTCTACGAGCAATTTTCACGCATCCTGAAATTGTAAAGAGAAGGCATCTATTGAAAATGTTTGGTAATGAGTAACAGCATTGAGGCTGGCATTCAATACGCTTTTTTAGGGGACACCATCAGGGCTTGCTCCTTTCGAGGTGATCTTCTAAATCAGGTTAATTACTTTTTGAGGGGTGATGAGGCCTGTAATGGCTGTTGCTTTGAGATTATTGAAATATTTGTCGATAGTATGATTAACTTTGTTTATTTGGAGGTTTCAAGGTTTTATTGAAAGGAGTTTTCCCGGCTATGTTTAAAATTGTTGGCTTTTCTAAGAGTTGTATATTTGATATCGTCAATGTCAAGAATATGAGGAGTAGGGATAAACTTTTTGGACAATTTGCGATTCATATGTTAGGGGGTATTATCTTCGGGGTTGGTATCTATAATTGTCTCTTCCCATCCGTTGTGGTCATAGGTTTCATTATTCTTTGGTATTCCTTCTTTGCAGTTGGTAGGTTTTTCTTTTGTATGGTGGTAAGAAGGTAATCTGGTAAAATTTTATATTTTTGAGAGCATTTTTTGGGGGAGTTGTCTGAATGGTCGGATATCAACTTTGGTTCTTAATATTGATATAAAGGTTCACTGGGCTGTCGCTCACGGATGTTGCAACGCCAGTCGAGAAATTCTTCATAATACTAAGGCACTGCTGGAGGATGGTGATGGTTGAAATGGGTGTGTTCAAGATGCACAAGAGGAACATGTTGCCGTATGGTAAGCGTGCCTCACGACATGAAAAAGAAATTCATATGCAGTTTTGAAATGATAAAATATTGGTAATCTTAATTTAAAAATTTTACTTTGTGAAACAGGAATACATTTTTAATTAACGTTTTTCATATGTGTAATGAATTAATATATTATTTATTTTGCAACCCACAAAAGCAACGCAAAATGTGTAATCTATGGATTTTGCAAGTCTATAATTAGTTGCTGCACTTTGTGTGCATTAGGCCCCCTGAACAGAGTTTTTTACTCCAATATTTTACCGATGATAAGGTGATTAACAGTTCATATCCTATTTCCTTGCAGCCATATATAACTCCGTGTGATTCTTGGTTCTAGTGTCATGCAGAGAATGTAGTTTATCTGGTGAATATTATAAGTTTGGCTGACGTGAAGAACCTCATAATATAGTGCGAATAATCATTGGCGATGAGTTCAGGTCCGCTGTTGAACACTGTCCATCGCCTTCACATTTTACACCTTAACCCCCATGACTGCACATCCCGCGATTACCTCGGGTTTGAAGTAAGTCTAATTTCTTCTGAATTCTACGATTTTCAAAGGATACTGTGTTTACGCAGTACATTTATAGTGTTGGATCGTATTATACTAATAAAGTTTTGCATATAAATAAAAATTCGTTTGGCTCAACGGTAGTTGAACATGTTTGCAAACGTTGCATCTAAATAGAGATTTTAAAAAAATCCGCATTCATAGGGTTAATAGTGGGAGACCATGTTCAATAATATGCTTTTGAAGCTAAACAGTCTGAGGCAAATAAATTCAATTTGCATTGGAATTTTTAAACTGTTTAAATGTGTATATTATGCAATGTAGAAATTTTTCGAACACTTTTTTGGTGGGATCTATTCCGGCATTCTTTGAATTGTCTATCTATAAATTTTCCGAGTCAATCTGCATTTTAGTTACATCTACGGAGTTTGCTGAAAAGACCAACTTTAATTATGATCACCAAATATTTTAAATGCAAATGCCGAATAACAAAACGTGGTTAAAGATTCATTTGCTCATATTAGTGGATGTTCAAATTCTTTTTAACTTCAGGTAGTCAAGAGAAAGACAAAGTTTCAGGAAGAAAAATCACATTTAGATTTGCTACGACTGCAGTTAAATGACAATGGTATCCTGTGTACCAGCAGAAGAGGGCGTAAAACAAAAATTTCGGTTTGGTGTTTCTAAGGAATAGCATAGCAAGTTAACGTTCCAATTTCGAAAAGAGTACAAGATACGAGAGAAAAAAATCAGATACAAAATTATAGAAAGTCTTCGATTTAGTATTAAAAGACACCTTCTGCTCATTAATACGAAGAACAGAGCGTTTAAAACGCACATCTGTTTCTTCTCAATTTCCAAAACTGTGACGTCTCAAAACGGGTTGAAAAAAGAAAAACAACTTCTTATTATAAGATACCTTCATTTTTTGTGTTCAAACTGTTCTCCGTCATTTACAACAAAGATTCGGGCTCTTGTTTGAATTTCAGTTTGCATGCCTTTTAGCATATCAGTTGATCCACTAGCACAGCTACTATAATACGTCATCGAAAGTCCTGCAATGTTGCTGGTAAGGTCCATGCACCTGCTGTTTGAATTATTCCTACAGGAAAAAGTATAATGGTGAATGTTTTTGCCTGGAAATTTTCTCCTTTTGTCCATATCATGTGACATAACAATTTCGGAAAATGCGAGCACAGAGATGTGCATTTTAAGCATTATGCTCTTCGTATTAATGTGCACAAGGTGTCTTTTCGTACTGAATCGAATACGCTCTAGAATTTTTAGCTGACTTTTTATCGTATCTTGTAACCCCCGTGTTGCTTCAAAACTGAACGTTAATATAACTAAACTAAACTAAATCCCGTATCTTGTACCGTTCTCGAGATAGGAACTATAACTCCGTTGTTTGTCACCAGGTGGCGCTGTAACGATCTCATCGTGTAGAGCATGGTAACTTTATTATACCTAGACAGCAAGTTTGTCGAAATATGTTGTCGCCGTTCTCAAGTTAATGTGGGCTAGAAGGACTTTAGTGGACATCCTGTATGTATATGGCTATTATTATGCTTACAAAAAGTTATACATTACTTATAGAAAACAAAATCATTCAAAGAAAG
>BGPR01005978.1:0-63852 GCA_013235015.1 Araneus ventricosus | reverse complement strand
GTTTTTTCAAAGAAAATTATAGATAAGATTGTTAAGGAGAGTAAGCATCTTTATCTTCTCTTTTATGGCAGAATAAACCAACATGGAATGAGAATACGATTTGCAGAAAACGAAGCAAAAAAAATCATAATATTAAGTTTATTATTTATAATACATAATATAGTTAGCAGGATTGAGTTCAATGTTTCATTTAGAAATTTTAATAATTTTTCGAAATGTTTTAATAGAATTGTTGAGTTTTTATATGAATTATAATACATAACTAATTCTTTTTTGTAAGCAGCTGTCTAGAGACATTCGTTTTCCAGACGCTTCAAAATTTGACGAAAATGCGACACAGAATTATCATAAAATAAATTTGTAGCGCGCATAGCGACTGCCTAATTAGAGTAATGCTTCCCAATTTGCGATACAACAGTTCCCCATACTTTCAACATTTCTCTTATTACGCTAAAAGATTGTTGCTTTGTGCTTAGTACAGTTGTCAACGCATTGCGCTTACAATTCAATGTTCTGGGGTTCGGTCCATGAATGACAAACTTTTTCTCAGAATTATCTCCTCTTTTTAGTATCACCTTAATCGATTTATTTTTAATTCTTGAAAATTAAAAACTTCCAAAAAAATCTTCACATATTTTCTTACATATTGCTAAGCACTTTTTTCCTCCATCGTCATTGCCGCATGTCTAATATTTTAGATAGTTTAAGTTTCAGATAATATTTTCCTAAAACTTATGGGAAAATAAATTTTTTATTAGATTTTATTCCTTTTTCCAAACATGGTATATTATCTGATAAATTTAAAATAACTCCTAATGTAAATTCCATCTCTCCAATTTACAAGTGTTCTAAATTAAAAAAGAATAAAAACTGTTTTTAAATCACTGTTTCATTAGTGTATTAAAAAGTAATTTTTTATTTTAATTTTTTTCTACCTGTTAGTTTTTAATTTAGAATTCATTATTATAAATATAATTTTTTAACAATTTCTTCTTAAATTCATATTCAGATGGCACCACTGGCATAAAATTAGTTAATCGGTTAACTGATAATAAAATTCTGAAATAATTAAAATAGTGTAGTGTCATCAAGAAAACACAAATGTACAAGTTAACAGAATGGAAAATACCTGTAAATAACATTTTATCCGTTACTACTGTACCTGCAATTAACGTTTCATCTGCCCGTGCAGTACATACAAATAACGTTTTATTTAATCGCACACACATTGCCTGCAAATTACGTTCTATTCGTTAGCACAGTGCCTACAAATAACGTTTTATTCGAACGCATCGTACCTGCAAATAAGGTAGGCTAAGGTCCAGGGCCAAAAAATTTTATTCCTTTTTGATTAAAGTGAAAGCATTAAAAGGAAATCAGCTTAAGATTTTTATTTATTCATAATATTGTGTTTTTCTATGTTCATAGTGCTAAGATATCACACCACAATCTATTTTTTTAATAATATTAAATCTAATTTGTATTCAGAATTAATATTTAGAATAATTATATTCGTTTTAATTTTGCAACTCATATGTATTTGTTTATTTATGCACTTTCATAATTTTCTTTGAAAGTTTTATTTGAAGAAAAAATGTCCTTTTTTGAGGCTGAAAAATTTTATTCTGTGCATATTTAAGTTCAAGCATCAGAAGCAAAATAAAGCTGATTCATATATATATAAATAAAGTATTTTTGACGATTAAAATACTTTCTCTTCGTATACGAGAAAATAAGAGGACAGAACTCCAATCTGAAGTAGTCCAAATGACGTGATTTAGAGAAATTTTGCCATGATTATTTTGATATATAATGATGATATACAAAAGTCTATAGTTTCTGAATTATAAGCAAAACACTGGACGAAAATCCAGTTTTTCATGTTTTTTTGTCTATAATGAAAATTCCGACAAAAAGTTTTGGTGATAAACATCAGATTCGTAATCATTACCCCAGAAAACATAAAGGAGCAAAAAATTACAACTCCTCCAGAATTTAATTTAAAAAAACTATTTAAGGACCTGACTATACGGACTACCACTACTACTTGGGGGATCCGTAACATCCTTCGCTTTTCAGTTTGTGATAGATTTAAGGAATAATACAATTTTATTCTCTTGCTAGTTAAGAAGAAATCGATCAATTAGGTGTAATCCAGAAAAGTGTTGTTGCAGATAATTAAAAAAAATTACCTATTAATTCATCTAGTTACTGTTATGTGGCTTACACAAAGAATGCCTTCAATTACTCTATGACTTTTTTCTGATTGCCATCACACCATAAAGCGTCCTTTTGCAGTATCAACCAGTTGCAGAGGCATTTGAAAGATTTTAAGTAAGAGAGAGAGAGAAAGACCTATGAACCTCCAAGCCGGAACAAAGTAATGTGATAATAAATTAGTTTCGAATCGTTTGTCGTGTTGTTGTTTGTGTTCATTGTAACAGTTGTGGATGCGACAGCTCTTTTTTTAATTAAAAATGGACATGGACTATATTTCTTTTTCAATCATTTATTTCAAAACTCAACATAGGTTAACAAAACAAAAGAGAAACTGTGGCTAAATAGTAATTAATGATATAATCAACAAACAGTGGAAATAAACCACTGCACAATTTTAAGGGCTATACCCAGATAGCACGTAAGTTTGCAGCAAGTTTGATTTTGACTTGATATTGCCATGTCATAGCAAATTTGACGCGTCAAACTTGAAGCGAACTTGTGGCAAGTTCACCGTGACAACTAACGCCACCCTCTCTTGCAAAACCCATTTGCTACAATTTCGTCGTGACAAATAGCGCCAGCAGCAAATTTGCAAAACAAGCGTGATGCAAAGATAGCACAAAGAGATAATTATCTTTGTCTCTGTTTAAAAAAAACATCCGATTTTTAATAGCATCTCCTAGACCGTCCTTCGTTTTATTAATTCAATAAATCAATGATAATTTGTAAAAAAACTAACTCTTTTATAAAAAAAATTTTTGAAACAATTTTCCATCTTTTTACTAAATATAGCATTCGCACTTTAAAGAAAACTATATCGCCTTTTTCTGAATGTTGAAATTTTAGCGTTTATAAACAAAATTAAACCGAAAAAACAGTCTGAAAAATAATAACTTACACATTTTGTCCCATTTTAAAGTAATTACTTTTGAACTCTAATTTCATAATTTATTCTACTAACAAAACGTATTTATTAGCGCAAATCGCTCTCTCTTTGACTTCAAATCATATTCGCAACTCAAAAAATTAACGAAATCAAGAAAATAGTTTAAAATAAATCGTATGCGAATCGAATCGAACGATGTATTAGCGAAATCTATCTTCTCCTCTCAGAGTTTAACTGGCCGAATGGTTAGAGCGCCCGCTTCCCGAGCGCTAGGTCGCAAGTTCTATCCTGTGTTGTGTTCGTACTGTGTTTTTGCTATAATTTGCAATGAGTTTTCAATGCAAGCTTGATGCAAGTTCGTCCTATGGTGACTTCGAGGCTTGCGTTAACTTGCTGCAAGCTTGTTTCACACTTGTTGTGACAAATTTGCTGAAAGCTTGCAGATTTGCAGTGCAAGTCTGCTGCAAATTTGTTGCAAACTAAAATTGCTATCTGGGTATATTCTCGCTTTGTAGGAGATTCAAGTATAGACAATTAATTCGCGATACCTCGCTTGATAGGGGGTAAATATTCTGTCTCCTGCTTAATAGAGGAGCACCGGCTTTGGAGTCCAGCTGCCAACAGCCCTCCGCTAGAATTGGTGGGTTTATCTCTTCGCCACCCTCTTAGGGAAGGCGCTGCAGTCGAGACTAAACAAGTTGCATTCCGTGAATAACGATTTTCACATCACGAAATTTACAGAAAGAATGACAGCTTAAAAACATTATTATGTTAACGAAACGTCCAATGTTTCGAAATATGTTTGTAATAAACTAAAAAAATGAAACACTTTTTACTTAACTATTCTTTTTTTATTATTGATTTATTTTCCTCAGTCGTAATACAGCTATTAAAATATTCACACCGATTTTTCATAATCTTCCTACCTCGTTCCGCACAATTATATAAATGAAAAATAGTGTTACAAAATTGTACCAGAAGCTAATTTTTAAAAATTATCAAAATTAAAGAAACATTGCACGAAAATAAAATTTGTATTAGTGAAAAACTTACTTTTTGAATTTTAAATTGGCCTGAAAAAGGTTTTGTTCGATAATAGACTCCGAAGTTATTGAGGAAAAACGCTAAAGTTCTTCAAATTTTAAATCGATTAAAACTCTAAAATATTTAAAAGACGGAAATGCTCGAGACCAATATCAACCTGTGGCTATGCTCTCGCCTCTCTTCGGCCATTCGTTAGAGGGCGCTTTACTGCAAAATCTTCGGCTGTCTCTTGCCAATATGCCGGCAGCATAATACCAACCTTTACAGGAATAGGGACCGTGGAGAAATTTCGAGCTTGTTGAATGGTTATTTAAGCAGCGTTACGTATGATGTCATAGACTTATTGCCCACATAAGTGCATTCAAAGTTTTTCCTCCGATGAATACGAATTAAGACCTAAGAATACGATTTTTAATCGAAAGCTACAAACGAAAATACCTTTGTTATTTCCAATGAATTTCAATGTTTGTTCTGACAAATTTAAGCTGGACAGAATGGCTTGAAATACTGAGTGCGAAACAAAATAAATAGGGGCGCCATCTCTTAGCAAAATATAAAAACTGCTATTTTTAATTAAATATCTAAATTTCTTTTAGATTAAAACGCAGTCTTTTTATTGGAATTTAAATTGAAAGCCATTAATTTTTAATGTGAATATTTTGCAATGTCTTTTACTTTATAATTTCTGACTTTTCAATTTTTTAAACTTTTTTTCCTATTTCTTCTTGATATTAAAATTTAAGTAATAAAGAAGTAAGTAATTTAATGAGACTTTTCGTATAAAGAAAGGGATATCATTAAAACAGTGGCTAAACAGTGGCTTGACTTAAGAACACGGTGCGGTCCGCCAAGTTGATTTTTTTTCCTTAACTGAAACTTATCACTTACACTCACGTAGTCACTCTTTCTGTCTCATAATATATATAATATTTATAGTATCTGTATGCATTAGTTTCAAACAACTACTTTCTATTACAATTGGAAAGAGAGCCCTGATAATTAAGGAAAGGTTTCAAAAGAAAACCAAAAAGATAGTTTATACTTTTTAACTTTTGTATTTCTTATGCATTCATTTTTTTTATAAATACTTCAATATCAAGAAATTACTTAAGATTTTTCACAAATATTTTATGAATGACTTTAAGAAAACATAATTTATTTTCAAAAAAATATCATTGATTATTTTATTAATGATATACTTTTTCTATTCTAAGGTTAAAAGTACTTGGTAACTGAAGCGATAATTTATTCAAATAAATTTATATAAAAAAATACTGAACAATTTAGGAGAAAGATAGATGAAATCCCCAAAAAATTATTTTTGTAAGTATGCATTTTTATACAATTTATACATTTTTTAAATAAGGAAAAAAATTTATACAATATGCAATTAAATGTTATACAATATACAATTCAATGCCTCTTAGCATTGGGTTGATTCAATTTTATATTAAGTCCAAAAGAAGAGGAAGTACTAAGGAGAAGCTTTGTTTGGCGTAATGCTAGGTTCTTACAGAAAAATTTCCCAATTATTATTTTGAATCCATTTCGAATAGTTCTTAGCCCTTGAAAAAGTGGACTAGAATGGATTCCTTGTTTGTTTTTGGTTTTATTCGATTACCGCTGAGTTTATTTATTTATTTATTGGCTATCTTTGTATGATCTTGAAGTTCCAAGTCCTAAGGAATGTTTCCTTTTCCTGCTATAGGCGCCGAACCAGCTGGTCTTCCAATAGGCAAACATTTACTGCCCTTAGTTATATTGGCAGATCGTCTTGCAATAGAAGTTGGTTGCACTCGAATAGCAGCATCACTTCTACGTTTCAATGGCTCATTTCCCACATTCTTCTAAATTACGCACATTGCTGCGTAAGACAATAGTGTTCTATGACTTACTTACAACCTCATGAAGAAATGAAGATGGAAGTTTTTCTTCCTCAAATTTTTAAAAGATTCAGCATATGCAAATAACAACTACCTTACTCTTTCGCTTGCTCCACAACCGGTTTCTCTGAAGTCCTACTTGACGCTACTGAAACAACCAATCAGCACTCTCGAAATTTCTCCATGGTCCCTATTCCTGTAAAGGTTGGTATTATGAGTCCCGGCAAAGAGATAGAACTGGAAGACTAGAAAACTCTTTTACCGAATTAACCACGTAAAACGCAATTTAAAAAACTATAAAATTGAAAGCAAAATGCACTTTAATGTTTATAAAAGTACAAAAAATACTTTCTCTATTTTAATTAATGTTCAATCTAGCCACCGTTGGTATCGAGATAGAGTTTTGCACGACGAATCCTCTTATGGGCTACTTTCTTGTGATTGAAACAGCTATGGAGGGAATAATGTTTTCAGTACTTTTCGAAAATCAGCTACCGTTTGGGGATTATTCTAATTTAATTCCAAAGAAAAATCCATAAAAAAAGTCCAACGGGACGAAAATTCACTATTGCAGAATAAAAACTATGGTGGCGTTTCGTCCTTCTTACCCGTTGATAAACATATTATTATTCTCATGATAAGAATGTAATCCATGTCACTCCCCGGGAATACCATATCATGAGTTAAAAATACAACCTTAAAAATTTTTAAATGCTTTCTGAAAAGCGCATCAAAATATTCGATGAATTAAAAATTCTAGTTATGTATGTTTGAAATTTTGAAGATTCCCACTGACGAAGCATTACACAGGAAGTGGGTCGGTATAGAGAAAGCTCTACATTACCCCAAATAAACAAAAAAGGAAACACGTCAATTGCGACATAACAAAAATAATATTGATGTTTTTCTGCCCATACAAAATTAGCTTTGAAACCAACAGCCTTAAAATATCCTAAACAACGTTAAAATATTCTTGGCAAACTTTTTTTAGCAGTGAGATATGTAAGATTTTGTGTGCCCAACATAAAAGATATCGTCTCTCATTTAGATTGTCAAACACTCTGCGTACGTTTAAATTAGGGATGACGAACTGATTATTCTCTACGTAATATAAAAAAATCACAAATACCAGCGATGAATACTGCAGACCCACAGAGGTGTGATTCAATCACGGATATGACGCTTTTTTTATAATAATATTAATATCCCTACTGAAAAAGTATTTCGAAATTAATTATTAAATTTTCAAAGATACTCGTTTCAGTCAGCGTACCCAAGGACATATTGTAGTATTTTTACGAAGAAATATCGTAGGTATTTCAACACATTCAGTGCCAAAATTTTAACATTTTCGAAAAAAACATTATAGATGTCTCAAAATTCTATTTTTATATATAGGTAATAATAAAATTTTGTCGAGGGTCTGAATCACTTTTTTTTGGGGGGGGGGAGGGGGGTGTTAAAAATGCGATCTTTAAAACAAAGATTTCCATATTGATATCAAAGTGACTATTAAGAGGAATGCAACCTGAGAGCGCTGAGAATAGCAAACGCCAAAGTTGAATCACTCTATAACTCTACTGTGGATTAAAAAAACCTCTTCATTTTTCTCCTTTGTTAAAAAATCAACGACTGAAGACCATTTTCACTCATGTTTGTATTATTCTTAGTTTTGGAATGAAAAGGAACTAAACAATCCAGAGTTGCCAGATCAAAATAGCAAAATAAGGCCAAACCGTCTTTAAAATAAAGCCAAAAAAGGCCAAATTTGAAAATTTCAGTAAAGCGCACATTTCCCCCTTATTTGTTGTAAGAAAATGACTATCCTTCATGAAATGGAATCCCACTAGATTAACATCTGTATAATACTGTTCTATTAAACTAAAATTTAAGTGATTTTTTTAAACATCTACATGCGCGACTTTGCAAAAGAAAAAGAAATTTTGTTCTTGCAGGTCCAGAATGAAATGCTCGAGCGAAATATATCAACTCCTGTTAACAATGTTCTATTTTTCAATGTGATAATAATAAATGAAAAGTTCTTTCATACTCATAGTAAATGACTAACAGTAGAAAAACTGATTTCAGACTCACAGTAGATGTTTGAGTTTTCAGAACGTGATAAAAATATCAAAAATGCACTGCTCTTAGTTTCGATGTTTTTTAAATAACTGACGTCCAAATCCAATATGCTCTAGCAATTTAACAAAAGTTTTCAAAATATGGTTTTTGAAAACCTTTTTCTATTCCATAGATTTGACATTAAAACGTTTGTTAAATTGCTGGAAATAGGTATTTCAAACAATACCGAAATTATAGACATAAATACTTTTTCTTCCTTTTCTTTTAAAAGATATGTAATGTGATGTCCTCTTTCCATTCTTCTCTTTCTCTCAAATAATAATAATATTTTACGCTTTTGTATCGAACTTTTCTTAAAAGAATTCGACCATGAACAGAAACGAATAAAAACAGAGAAAGTTATTTTTATATGCCGTGCAGAGGCAAACATAGCTTCCGCTAGAGGCATTCTGACTAATACAGTTTGCAGAAAGGGAATCCTGGAACTACTTCGTTTGATAGACATTTGAAAAGTGTCATATTAAAAGCTTATTAGACAAATAAGTAAAATTATATATTTAGAATCGTTCTAAAAGTCCCAGGGGAAAATAAAGCCAAAAAATGAATTTAAACCAAATGAAAATTCCTAAGATCAAGAGCTTTTTAAAAAGGCCAATTTTCCAAAATTTGGACTTAAAAAGGCCAATTTTCCAAAATTTGGACTTAAAAAGGCCAATGTGAGAACCGTACGCCAATCAGCAACTCAAACATTTATATAAAAAAAATCTTCTTTTATTTTGAGTGGTACACTTTACAAGTTTTAATCCTTACAAAAGTCGCTAGAATGTTAGATTCTTTTAACATACTTGTTTCCTTTGAAGTCAAATAAAAAGTACGAATAAGAATTCGAAGTATTGCATTGCATTCTTTTTTTCCCCCAAAGGCAATTCCTCTGATCGGGAACAAATTCACTTTTGTAAACTGCACATAAATGACGTATAGATCAACAAGAGTGATGAGATAGGCGTTTACCCAGTGGTTGCAATAAATTTAACTGCAAGGTAGGATACAAATTCGATCGTTACTAGTCAAGAACAGTCTTTACGGCTCTGTAGTTTGAGGACTGGTACAGATGAGTATAGATAAGATAAAATAAGGTATGTGCGGTGTTTAGATATGTGATGCTCCGTTCCATACTAGAGCGAGTAGGAAGGATGGGTGAAGTGAACAAAGAAAACAGTGAGTTTGACCGGAATGCTTTGATATCTGGATTCACGGGCAGTCGCGGAAAAAAAATAGACAGCCAGTATTATTCTGATGTAGTTCATCATATATTTAAAAACTATTTTACAGTAAATAAAGTATAAAGATTATATGGTTAAAAATTTCATAAACTTACGTCTACATATTTAAAACTACACTAACATCTAAGTATCCAATTGCATTACCCGTTTTGATGTCGCAAATAAAATCCTGCTTTAAGAATATCCTGTGATATAAATTTCAGTCAATATGCAAGATTAGGAAGGAACATAGGGGGAATAAGGGGACATTGATACACTTTTTTTGGAAAGCTAAAAAATAATCTTACCGGAGGTATTAATTAGACCTAATACGCTATATTTATGCATTTGTTAATCCAATATTAGATTTCAATCGAATTCTGGTCATTAATGACATCATAAAATATTTATAACACTTTTCTCTTGAAAATGGATTTGCATCAATCTGCCCCATAACAGGAATACATTGATATACACGAAAACATCGAAAATAATGAAAAATAATAAGTGTGGGATCTAAGCAAAATTTGTTTTATCAATAAACTTTACATTCCAAATCAATGTTTAAAAGTTAAATAAACTAACAAACTGTAATTTTAATCAAAATTCAACATTTTTAATGAGACTGGAAAAATGAAGCAATAATGCCTCAGAAAATAATTATTAGCAATTAATACAGGAGAATGTCTGTCTGGGTATGTAAATATACTTTGAGGGAAGAGAATGTGTACCTCGAAGCCGTTTTTAAAAATGTTTAATTAATTAAAAATTATGGGGAATTTTCTCGTCATTGCTTGATGACTTACGAAAATAATATAGCACAAAAATAATTTTCACACCATCTGAAAATGCAGAAAATTATCTTTTCGATTATATTAATTAAGTTTCCGTGCATTTTTTTCTCCAATTTTTATACATTCGTAATTTTTTTAAACTTAATTTACAACAATACTTTTCATTTTTGAAACGAAATCAGACAGTTTTCATTGTTTAAATAAACACTTAATTTCGTGTTTCTCTTAGATTTTTCATTTGTACCTTTTTTTCCATTTCTAAAGACGATTTTGCAAAGTAATTGCTGTTGAGGCACATTGATATACACACAAGACGGGACAAATTGCCCCGCAGTGAATTGTATCAATCTGCCCCAAGGGCCTTTTTTTACTTAAAACATGTGAAAACGCAAAAACAACGTTAAATAACCTCAAAACTTAATAGAGGGGAGTGTGGGCCAAGAAGAAAACGTTTGAGAGGCAGGTTTTTAAAAAATTCTTGGAGTTTGGTGTTTGAGTAGCATCCAGGTCGTGAAATGCGATGAACTTCGGTTCTCTCCACGTCAAAGATTTTAGGAAAATCACGATTGCGTAAACAAAATGATGCCGTCTTCCTAGAGAACTATTCCAGCGGTTGGAACGTAAAATGACTGCTATTTCATTTTGGGCGGCGAGAAAGATTTACGAGGCGATGCGTCAATTTGGTTTGAAGACCATTACTAGAGAATAGTGGTACTCAGTCGCCAGCGAATGCCATACCGTGGGTTCAGCACCGTTAGGTAATATTCCCGCTCTTTGAGCTAGAGCGCGGGCTGCGAACTTATACATGATGGCTTATCCTGCCCAGTTTGGCTGATGCGGTGAACTGGTGACAGACCCTGCCACAGCATGCATATGGAACATAAATTATGTCAAACGCCAATGCTAGATTGACTCTCACCCTTTGTGTTGTATTACTTATGAGAACTTGTATATGAGTTCTGCCACAACATCATTTAGCGAACGATGAAGGATAACCGCCTGTACAAGTTGATACTCTCTCCCCTTGTGATGTTCCATTTCTCAGCCATGAGAATCCTGCTGGCTGTACAACAAGAAGCTAAGTGATATCCTTGCATGATAATTCTTTTTATGTTTTATTTCGATTTTGCTAAATTATTTCAAGGAAGTTAATCATTAAAATTAAGTATATCTCCTGCAAAAAAATAATAATAATTAAAAGATTCCATTATTGTTGCTTAATTTTAATTGAAATATTAATAACTGAGTTAAATAGTATTTCATTGCTAAATTAAAAATGGATTTTCCTTAATACTTAACTTATAAAATTTTCTGAAGCCAAAATTTGAAAAAATGTCCTTGATGCTAAATTTAAGTGGTAAAATTTCAAGGATGCTAAATTTAATTGTAACGTTTTGTTGCTGAATTTAATTGAGAGATTTGTATGTTAGCTTAAATGTATATGGTATTGGTACTAAATGATCTAAAGAAAAATTTGGTTGCTGAATTGAATCTTATTTAGGTACTGAATGTTTTTATGATAGCTCTAACAATATTCCTAGGTGCTATTGGTTTTATAAATCTGTCAGATATAATGCATAAATTTTGAAATAATGATGAATTTTGTATAATCTAAATAGTGAACTGATGTTTTTTGTGCAATGCACGGTCCACTAATTAATGAGGCAAATAACCAATCCGACGGCTATAAACAACGTCTTTATTCACATAAACAAAAACGTCGTCGGTATCTAAAACAAAACAAGGAATGATTCGAAAACTCAATTGCAACACAGCTGCGCATCTTTGAAGTTTGGTTTTGTTTGGATCTATAGCGGCAAAGGCTGTCATCCCCTAGTATCCGAGAGTCACAGTTAGTAGACATCGAAGAGTCTCAGCATCCGAAGAAAAACCTGAAGATGGCGCTTAGAAGAGCAAATCGTATGAAGAAAAACTTTATATGAGGAAAAAATTTGGAGATTTAAGTTGAGTTTCAAGCAGAAGATCCTTCTGTGGGGCAAATACTTCATGCAGATTAAAAGAATATGTTCGATAGTGTATTCTTGATTGCACACGGAGCAAAAGGGGTTTTTGTGAAGTCCAAATCTGTGCAAAAGAGCTGGGGTGATGATCATTCTGGTTAAAATGCGAGTAATAGTGATGTCCTCGCGTCTATTTTTCAACAAAGGTGCAAGAGATAAGAAGGAAAGTAGATCTCCCAGGATTTCTTGATATTTGCTATTTCGAAAGTTTTCAATCGATTTTTGAATAGAAAGATTATTAAAGTATGAACAAATGTCTTCCATTGCGATCCACTCAATGTATAGGTCCGACTCTGTGACATGTTTGGCGAGAGAATGCGCCCTTTCATTCCAGGTAATACTTGAGTGCCCATTTGTAGTCACATTAAACTCGATCTCGACATTTCAGTTCTCTGTCTGAAGTCTTGACCGCAGCGCCGCCATATTAACATAGCACAGATAATGAATTTTGTTCATTGATGAAACCCATGCATGATGTTTATTTTGGTAATGACATCATATGTTGATGAACAACAAAGATGGGACCCCCTTTTTTGTGGTAGCATATATGTGTGTTATAGAGTGCTATTATGATAATCAAGAGAAAATTTGTTGTTCATATATGGAAACCTTTATATTATTTTTCATAAATAAACGTTTAGACTTTTACAAATTAACATGTATATGTCATTCTTTTGCATGCTGAGTCTTGAAGTATGTGTCCATGAATCTGGAAATGGTGTTTATTTAAATCTGAAATTGAACCTGGGTAATGTTTTGAAAATACACAACGCAATGATATATTAAAATCTTAACTGGATTTAAAATTTCTAGAGAGTATCAAATTGCTTGATTATAAATTGCTTTTCATAGGTAGTGATTTTTGTTGGAAACAGCATTTAAATTGGACATTTGATCTTAAGTATTGATTACAAGCAAAATAGTAATTAGCTAACTTCAACACAACAAAAGGATATTAACATCCCTAGCCATTCCTATCATCAAAGTCTATGAACTCTATCAATGGTCCCTCGTATCAATCTACCCCAACTCCCTATACTTGTTTTCTCGACATAAATGCGGTTCTCTCCCATTTTGATAGTTAAGCTCGTTGAGTGCGTTGAAATTATGGATGACGAATTTTTGACGAACTGTTATTCTGTACATAATATCAAGATATCAGAAATATCAAAGACGAATACTAAAGACAGAGAGGTGAGATTCAATTTTTGATATGAATTTAACGCCCCTTTTTTTCGATTACAGCTCTTGAATCAAATAAAACGCAATTGTCGATCCGATCTGTCCAATTCCGTTGAAGCTCGAAAGAAGAAATCGATTGATGCTCTGGGACACGTGCTTCACGCCACTTTCAACACAAAGACATTGCTGGTTCATTTTCCAAGGAAGGACCTCCCACGCAGAACCAATGGCCGCATACAAAAAAGTCCCTCCCCTAAAAGGATAATAGAAGCTTCCAAAGAAAGAGGTGGTCCCACTTGAAGACAATAGACCCGTTCCTCTTAGGTAACACGGGCAACCCTCGAGGGGAAAGGAAATGTGCTCGGCATGAAGCCGAAAGGGTAATTTTTCACAAAGCTGGAGGAAAAATTCTTTTCTGTGAATGACTTGAAAAGTGAAGGGAGCAGTTATTCATTTTCCTCCTCGAATTGCAGAATCGCTGTAATTCTTCAAAACCGCATATCACACTAATTGCTGTGATTCACTGGAAAGAATTGAAAACTGTGAAAGATGTTAGATGATTGATTCCAATATTTGTGGTTAACTTAAAGGATAGTGCTGTGTTCTTTCTAAGGGCAACTAAAAATAGTTTTTACTGCAGGTGTCATCTGTCAAAACAAAAGATTCGTGTATAGTATAATAAAAAAAGATATATTTTTTAATTTTTTAAAAAATGTACGTGCATTTAATAAGACTATCTGAAAATTAAAAGTGTGATTTAAATTACAGTTATTTGGAACAGATATTTAAAATTAACTCTAGCAAAAATATGTGTAATTAAAAAAAAACTGAGTATTATCCATTCCTGGTGTAAATGTCGGTGGTAGAATTTTAATTTATTTAGCACTTTAAAAGCCATCATAAAATATATGATCTACAATTTACAATTGATAATCACTTGATAAGTTAGAAAGCTCTGCAAAACTAGCATTTTTTTATTAAAAAAACTGATTTTCTCCTTCGAAAATTATGACATCCAAGAGCTCTGGAAGTTTTCCATAATTTTCAATTACGCTTGATTCAATTTTGAGCTTAAAGTACCCATATGTACTTACAAATTAAATGCATAGTTAAAATTACAATTCGGCGATTAATTCTCGAGGATTCAAGTTTAAAAAATATTGATTTGGGAAAAACCCCTCCTCATTTTATTTCTCTTAGAAAACAACACGAATTCTGCTCACTGCAATGTCGACAGATTTCTAAATCTTAATGGTATTCAACTGGAATTTTTATATAAGCTGCTCCCTAAATACCTGACTTCGACTTTAACGGAAGAAAAATAACGCTATGTTTCGTGCATGTGTAGGTAAAAATTGATTACTACAAATACTTTTATTTCCTCAAATACTCAAAGTATTTACTTAAAATTTTAATATAATGCTTTGCCATTACATTGTCATTGTATTCTGTAAGTTTCATAGGATTTGGTTAAAAACTCTAAATGTTATAAGCAAAAAAATAGGGTAAAATTTACGAATTTTTAAAGAAACCTTTATATCTTCCCGAATATAGTGCTATTTCATTTCTATGAAAATGCATTTAAGCAATGTGCATAGGAAACAAAACCATTGATGAAAATTTCAAATCATTATCGGCTTTCAATGAAACGGGAAAAGGGCGAATCCCTCTTTGTCTTTATCAAATTCTAGACGGTTCCCTATATGCCCTCGTGACAAAATTTTTACTGTAAAATGTGAGAGACAACGATTGTATGAACCACGATTCTCCACAACTGATGTGAACCATTGTATTCAAATTAACTTCAAATGTTTCTCATTTTAACAATCTTGCAATAATTTTGGCCAGTAGTGTATCTACTTACTTCGGAATTTTTGTTTTTGTCGGCCTACGAACCGAAACAAATCTACTATACGTCAAATGAGACCCCCCTTCAAGTTCTTTCAAAACTTGACTTGATTCTTCATTGAGTGCCAGTACTTATGCACTTCTACTCAGGGTCTCCAAGTTAAAATGAAACTTTAATAAGGAAATGCCTTAAGCTGTGATAAACATCGATTTAGATCCGGCCCATCAGAGCGTATTGTAAGGAACATCTGTCTCAACTGTATACGCTGAATCCATGTATTATGCAGGTTTCATTAATTCCACTTAAAACGAGTCGCGTTGTTTCCGCATTCCTGGAAATAGATGATTCTGCAATGGTGTATTTTTTGTGTACAAATTCTGTTAGTAAAATATTACCTCTAAATCAAGCAATATTTCCTTCCTGGATATTTTACAGCAAATCAACGACTTATAGAATATTCCAGTAAATAAAGCATTCGCGATCTTTCAGCAGAATCTCATAAAATCATAGCAACGTAATCAAATATTTGGAGGTACTGACGAGATTACTTGGAATTTGAAATTCCTCATCTTCAAGGAAATCTGTAATCATTTCCCCGAGTCAGTTGAAACATCAAATGACGTATACAAAAGCAACTTTTTAATTTTACATAGATGTATTTATAAAAGTTCTACCACTAATTTAATAAAAACATTTTCTATTTAAATTTTTAATTCATAGGATTTTACCATTAGCTGGTTCCTTATGTGCTGAGTTTAATATAATGCTTGGGTTTTTATATCCATGCTGGTAAATACAAATTAGTACAGTTGACTCTCTATTCCGACTTTTGTTACTCCGATACTCTCACTAGTCCGACATACCAGTTAGAACATGTTACTAGGTGATGAGTCATTCTTTCCTGTTAAAACTTGATACCTTCCCCTTTTTCTATTAACACTCTATAGTCCAGACACTCTCTATAATCCGACAGGTGTCTGGTCCCTACTACAGTATATAGGCTATTTCGAACTGCGAAAAGAATGCCAAAACTCTTTGAGTCTTAAATCATAGGTTAATTACTATTTCGTGAATTAAGGATAATATTTAAATTAGTTATTTTCACCATTTTTGCTAAATAAAAATTTGATTTCTTTTCAAACCAATCAAAAGAATGCTCGTTTCGTTATCATAAAATAATGTAAATAGTAAAATCAGTCCCATTAATGGTAATGTGCATTGGCAATTACAAATAAACGGGATTGTTAAAAATATTTCTGCCTTTTTTCAAAACAAACTTGACACTCTAAACAAACAGTAATAAAAAATAAATGAGAAGAAATACCATTTTTGTTATTAGAAAAAGGTGATGTTTATTATACAATAATTAAAAATAAAAATATACAGGGTCTCGCCAAAAAAGTGGAACAAGCGTTGATTTCCTTAAATATTGATTTTAGACACATACTTCCAATTACAAAGTTCCATCGAATAAGGTAAGAATTTGTATCAAAATACTTTAATATCCAAAGGAATTAACAATAAAGCGTTTCAAAAATTAAATTCTAATACTGCCCCATAGAGCAAAAATGACAATTGGTAAAATGTTTCCTTTACTCTCATCTATTCACATACAAAGTTGCACGCTTCTATCAGCAAAACTTACAGATATATAAGAAGACAAAATTGTTGACTTAAACTACTTTTCCATGCCTCTCACTGCTTATTTGATGGTCTTTCGACGTACATTTTAGAGATGATATTCAAATTTTAAAAATTATTTAGAGGGCGGAATCAGGGTATAACAATGTATTTGTTAACTCTTGCTAAACCTAAAAACTAGTCAAATATTACATTACTTGTAGTATTTACAAAAATAGTTCATCTTGCGAACCTTCAAAAAATATTCACGGTGATATACAGGGTGTCCAACAAAGGACTCCCTCATTTTAAAATTAAATAACTCGGCAACGGAGATCGATAGAAGAACGAAACCAGTGATATGCTTAGTCTGAAAGCCGTAAAAATCTGATATAAAAGTTTCAAAATTAGTTATAAATGTTGCCGACAGGTGGCGCTGCAGGTAGTAATCGCAGTTCAGATTTCGAGAAGAAAGCTATAAACTGTCATTTGCAAGTAATCGTTGCAATCAAATCACAATCAATTCAAAATAGGCATTTTTCGTGCTTGTCAAGGACAGTTTATAGATTTCTTATCGGATTCGGAATAGCTATTATAACCTGCAGCGCCACCTGTCGGCAACATTTATAACTAATTTTGAAACTTTCGTATCAGATTTTTACGGCTTTCAGACTAAGCATATCACTGGTTTCGTTCTTCTATCGATCTCCGTTGCCGAGTTATTTAATTTTAAAATGAGGGAGTCCTTTGTTGGACACCCTGTATCAGCAGTGATAGCTTATCTGCTCAGAAACAAGCAGTGCTATAAAAATATTACTAAAATAAATTGAAATATAATTTTTCAAAAATAGCTTTGCCTTCGAATAGTTCAAACTTGTAGTTGTAATTATCTGAATTGTATTTTAGATAATTACAGTCCTTTTTTACGTGAGTTCCGATTTAATAAGAGAAACCGAATATGTAGGAACCAGCCAAGTTCCTTTTAAGCAACATGAAAGTGAATCCGAAACCTAAAAACAGCCAATGAAAAAATCAAGAGAGCGAAGGCGAACCATGGGTGAGATTGAAAGAGACAAAACAAGAACATTAGTTGGTTTTTAGCGCAAAACATAAGCATCCGAAAATAAGACAGAAATAATAGCTTTCACCTTCGTTCATTATGTCACTTAGTTGTATACAATGAGCGAACTTTTTTGTATTCGAAAACTATTTGGTGTGCAGCACCATCCTGTATCTGTCATACTTTTTCTTTCATTTTCTCGCTTCTTTCCTCGTTTTTATCTTTTTTCGTTAATAATCGAAATCTCATAATGGAGAACTAAGGAAATAAAAACGAAAAAAAAATGAGTTTTTAGAATATTTTTAGTGAGTTCTGAATTTTTTAGACCTAAATGACGAGTCACCACTGCTTTTAGATAAAGCTTAATAATAAGCACAAAGCTAAGAGCAAATGATTCCGTATTCTTGTTTAATATTAGGCTATTTTCCTGTTATATCTTAACTATTTATTTTCTCAAGTTGTCCTTCCATTCTTTATCAAGTCGATAGTTGCAACTATCTGCCAATGAAACTGAGTAAAAGTATGCGTCATTAGCAATTTTTTTTCCATCCATGATGATTGGATGATGTTACTATTAAACAAAAATTTGCATTTCGCAGTATTTCTATGTTGAATAAACTTGCATTTCTACTGTAAATATCTCCATATAAATTTGTAAGCAGCCCCTTGAAACTTAAAAATTAACATATATCTGGAAGTTTTACAGACAGAATCTTGAAACTTAGTTTATGCGTAAATGAGTGTAAGAGGAACATTTCACTCATTGACACTTTTGCTCTATGGGGCACGAATAAAAATGTAATATTCTTAACTTTTTATTTCCAACTTCCCAAGAAGCCAAAGTTTTTTCCACACAAATTTCTACCTTATTTGATTAAACTTTGTAATTGGAAGTATATGTCCAGACGAATATTTAAGAAAATAAATGCTTATTCCACTTTTTTGGGACACCCTGTATTGTTTACTTGACAACCTATTCACAATTAGACAGTTATGAAACAAGTATTAAACAAATTATATTTAAACAATATTTCCAATATAAAAATCGGATATTCCATGTTTTTAATTGGAGGTATAACAGGTTAACAGGAAGTATCACAAACAAACCATCACCCCCACTGCCTTAGCATCCGGGTCTACATTGAATGACCGGCCTCCCCGACATCATCGTGCACTGTGGCCCGAGTTAAGAGAGGCGCATGCGAGGACACCCATTTTACCGGGGTTCGACACGTCATTAGAGATGGACCCTAAGAGCCACACCACCATTATTGTACCCACCAGGTAAACGAGAATCTGTTACTTATCAGGCAGCTTCTCATCCTTGAACTCGCTGTGTTGTATGCGCCCATAATTTTCAATGACTTCTTGGATCCTGATCGACAGTTATTATACAGATCTTCGAACAGCAATTTTTCTCTTGCCTCGAGGACTCTCAAGATCCAGAATTAGGTGTCCGAAGATCCTGAGCAATGTCAAGAAACGTTTGCCATTCCCCTCTCCAAATATTTTCAACGGCTTTAATATCTGCAGCGTTTCTATGCCAGTCCAGTGATCTTCTGTTCATTGGGCAAAAGGCCCAACGAGCAGAATCTTAAAGGTTATTGTTCTGTAATTATTATTATATTACAGACAAGTATATTATTTCAATGCAAATTTTAAATAACTGATATGGCAGCATAAGAAACTCAAAAGGGTCGCATGCGACTCCAACCCTCTCCAAGACATTACTTAAAATTGAAAAGTACATTTAGCGTCAACTTAATAGGATGGATTATAAAGACACTCTTCGACATAGTATAGAACGTCTGAACGAAATGAATAAACCGAGATAGCAATTTTAGTTTGCAGCAAATCTACACTGCAAATCTGCAAACTTACAGCAAATTTGTTACGACAAGAGTGCAAGTGTGAAACAAGTTTGCAGCAAGTTAACGCAAGCTTCGAAGTCACCATGGGACGAACTTGCAGCAGACTTGCACTGCAAACTCATTGCAAATTATAGCAAAAACAGAGCACGAGCACA
The DNA here is from genome assembly GCA_013235015.1 of Araneus ventricosus. NCBI lineage: Eukaryota > Metazoa > Arthropoda > Arachnida > Araneae > Araneidae > Araneus > Araneus ventricosus. The sequence continues at coordinate 43,923 of BGPR01005978.1, read as the reverse complement.
TCCCGGGATAGAACTCGCGACCTACCGCTTGGTAGCTTGACGTCTATACCACTCGGCCAGTTCAAGTACGAGAGGAGAAGATAGATTTCGCTAATACATCGTACGATTCGATTCGTATCCGATTTATTTTAAACTATTTTATTAATTTCATTAATTTTTTGAGTTGAGAATATGATTTGAAGTCAAAGAGAGAGCAATTTTCGCTAATAACTACGTTTTGCTAGTAGAATAAATCATGAAATTAGAGTTCAAAAGTAATTACTTTAAAGTGGGACAAAATGTATAAGTTATATGTTATTTTTCAACAAACATTGACTGTTTTTTCGGTTTAATTTTGTTTATAAATGTTAAAATTTCAACATTAAGACAAAGGTGATATAATTTTCTTTAAAGTAAAAACTTTTAGTAAAAAGATGGAAAATTGTTTCAAAAATTTTTTTTATAAAAATGTTAGTTTTTTTTTTTACAAATTATCATTGATTTATTGAATTAATAAAAGGAAGGACGGTCTAGGAGATGCTATTAAAAATCGGATGTTTTTTTTAAAAACAGAGACAAATATAATTATCTTTTTGTGTTATCTTTGCATCAAGCTTGTTTTGCAAATTTGCATTGCAAAGGAGGTGGCGCTATTTGTCACGGTGAACTTGCAGCAGGCTTGCAATGCAAGGAATGTGGCGCTAGTTGTCACGGCGAATTTGCTACAAGTTCGCTTCAAGGTTGACGCGTCAAATTTGCTATGACAAGGTAATATCAAGTCAAAATCAAACTTGCTGCAAACTTACGTGCTATCTGGGAACACATTCAAAATGCTTATAAGATATTCACAGTGATTATTCACAATCTTGCTACTTTGCTGCACGCGATTACATAAAGGAAAAGCATTGTTATAAAATTGCGTATATGCTTAATTTTGAAAAATTTATTAAAATTAAAGAAATGTTCAACGGAAAGAAAATCGACATCACTGAAAAGCTACAGAAAAAGCAGCTTAAAAGTGGTTCCTGTGCCATAATATGCTCCGAAGTTATTGAGGAAAAACGTTGAAATTTCGATTAACTTTCTCAATCACTGTAATAAAAACTGTAAAAAACCCTTTCGAAGTGAGCATCTACCACCCAATAATTTTAAGTGCCAAATTTCGGAAGCTCTTGATGCAATTATCCTGTAGGTCCGAATCGAACAGATTTCGCATCACGCATGTCTCAATTTACACATAGTATGCCAGCGAATAAGCATTATGAAGTTAAGATCAAAGAAACAGAAAAGAAAGAAATGTTCCACACGAACTGGGTTGGCCCTTAAGGTATGTGCCTACCCTAAAATCGACGTTTTTAAGAAAATTTTCGAATTTTTTTTTTTATCACTTTGTATTAAAGCCCATACATTTAGGATTCCAAAAATGGTTTACTCTAGTTTCTTCGATAGTTAGAAGCAAAGTTATTGCCTAAATTATGAACCAGAAATGAAATTTTCGAAACCGAAACTAAGGCTTAGAAATGCAAAAAACACATCTAAACAGCTATTTATTTACTGAATGACAATGTGAATGTACAATTTACTTTTTAAATATAGAATTAAGTTTTATTTATTTTTTATTATTGTTCTAGGCGTATCTGGCAACTGTTTCTCTAGTTACGGGATATTTTACCTAAAGAAAATTTCGCTCTCTCCAAACACTGTTATTAGGTAGTAAAATAGCAGTTTAATTATTCAATTCAGGCGATATAAGGCTGATGACTGTATTTAACCATCTTAATGTCAAACTTGAACAAGAAATTATTTAAAAAAACTACATAGAAATTGATATTGAGAGAATTAAGAAATCGAAGCGACAAGTCGAAACAAAAACAAAATTATCAAGAAAAAAATTTAAAGTTAATTTTTAATTAATTTTGATTTAAATTTAAGTCAAAGATGGCTTAACTTACAAATACTGTGAATTTTAAGTTGTTAAAATATGTATATAATTTTTTGTGCGACTTTAAAATCTTCATTTGCGTTTTCTGGAAAATAGCCATTTTCATTTTTTTGTATTGCGAAAAATCTCATTTCTTAAAAAGTTTTTAAGATATTCAAATAAAATTTAATCACAGTGTTCTATACATCTCTAGATATGTTATGAACCTCAAATATAGCTTAAAGTGCATAATTATTTATTTTAGAGCTGTTTTTATTTGAAAAAGTGATAGTTTTTTTTTTTGTAAAAAGCTGTTGCGTACACAAACTTTGGTATATCTCAGTAACTTTAAGAGGTACTCTAAATATTCTGCTTCATAACACAGGTAAATGTATACCAAATATATTATTGAAAGAAAAAGGGAAATACATGCATCAGAATTTGTTATAGGAAGTTTGGCGTAAACGTCAATTTTTACTAAATTTTGACCAAAAATGGTCAAAATTTGGAAAATAAAAAATTTGTTCATTAAAATGGCATTTGAATTAACAGTTTTATACACCATTATAACTGAAAACATAAGTGTTGAATAAAAATTTCCTTTTTTTCAAAAAAAGTGCTCCGAAGGTAGACACATACCTTAGGGCGCGAACACACGAAGCGTTTCCGCCGAAAATTGCAGCCGTGGCGCGACATGTGATCCCGTGTTCTTTACTGGCGCTGTTCACACTGGTACGGCAAACTTGTGTAACCAGTTCTCGTTGCGCGCGTCTGATCGTTCCCCAATGAAGCAGCTCCGGTTTCGCCGGCAAATCGTCGCATGGTCCCATAGTAACGAGTGACAGTGTTCACACGTGTTTTTGTACGAAAGCGTTTTCGCTCTAAACGGATGGCAGCTCCAAGCACCGATTCTGTTCTTTAAAGTTAAATAAAAACTTATAAGATTTTAGATGATTTAAAACATTTTTTGTTTCTTTTTCGATTAATTATATTTTGTTATGCTGATATTATGATTTTTTACAAATAATTAAAGCGAGTGTGTCTGTATTTGTACAGGATGAAAATGTAATATCAAGTTAATTTTTTTCACCTTTTCGAGATAACTTTCGAAAATGTTATTGAATTGTAATTTTAATGTAATATTTTATTTAGAAGGATAATTATAATACATTTTATTTGATAATAAAAGCTTAATTAAACTGTTTTATTATAAAGGCATATTCATATTTTATTTTCTTATAAATATCTTTAACAGGCGTATTGTGAAGAAATGCTTTTTCTAAAATTTGTATCTACGATAATATGAGGGGACGGGTTTTTTTCCCAAGGAAATAGTCTTTTCATCGGCACTCGTTTTATATTCAGATTTTCACTGATATATTAATTAAACTGGTCGCTGATTCATTAAATGCATCAAGTTTCCCTCTACATTTAATTTTTTTTACTTTCTCGCATGGGAAATATACAAAGAGAAAATATTGTAATCGTCAAAAAAATTCGAACTCGAGATTGTGACGAATCTCCACGTTTTAGACCTCCTTGAGTCCGAAAAACACAAGTTTGGAATTATGTCTGTCTGTGTATACCGATAACTCGAAAATTATTAGAGCTACGGGGATGAAATTTGGTATGTGATCTTGACACATAATTTGTAAGTTTTTATCAAATTTTGTACAAAATCCGTCTACGGGAAGTCTGTCTGTCCGCTTTCATGTGAACACTATAACTCAAAAACTTGAATAGCTAGATGGATAAAATTTGTTACACTGTTTTATCATCAGGAATGTAGGTCCCAATCAAATTTTTGATATTAAGGAATTTGCTTTTTCCCAATTTAAAGTCAATTTCATAAAAAAGTTAATTACGACGTTCTGAAAATAAATAAATAAGCTATAGAAAATTCAGTTTCTTGTTTTTCGTTAAAATTATTTCTCCACCACAGTGCAGTAAACAACGTCCAGATGGTCCAAATTCGGCGACTTCATCCTAATCATTTCAATGATGTGAATTTCAAAGTTGTGCAATTTTTTCCTTAATTTTAACAAATTTCAGAATATATTTATATTTATACTTTGCAAAAAAAGCAGATAATATATATTTTTTAATGAACCGGTTGAAAATTATTAATGTTTTAGGTCAGTTGAACAATATTTAGCTTACTTTTAGGTATAACCTTTTCAGTTCTTCATGTTCAAATTTTATTATTTTTTTAATTTACTTGAAAAATTTGACCTCAGAATCATAAATAAAAATATATTGAAAAATAATTTTTCTCTCCCTAGCCTTTGTAAAATATGAAATTACTTACTTTTTAAAGCGATTTTTTTCCCTACAAAATAACACATGCAATGATCATTATGAATTGCTATATTGTTTAAAAATAACTCAAAATGGAATTTTTATCAAAATAAAATTATTTGAAATTCAATTACATGCCTACTATTTATCAGGATAAGCAGAATATCCATAGGGTATTCTTTAATTTGTGAGAACATTATATGAAACACTGGAAAACGAAAAATTATATACTAATGTATGTTATCCTGAATTCAACTGAGAATTTTCTGAAACAGTTCCATACATTATAAGTTGTGAAATTTTTATTCATTGTATGCAATAAATGTTTTCTTCGATGGGGGCTCTTCAAATAAATGCTTCATTCAAATAAATCATCATTTCTGAGTCACGTATATCACTCACTCAGAAAGATTAACGCCGAATGTGGCCACGAAAGCCGAATATGCAGCGCCACCCTGCAGCGACGATTCGCCAAACGCCCCGTGTGAACACCACCGACACGTTTTCAGCTCTCAGCCGAATTCGCCGTAGCCGACTCGTGTGTTTGTAGCCTTAAAGATTCTACCGGCTCGCATCTTTCGGTCGTTAGAGGACGCTTCTAGTGCCTGGATTGCTACAAGAGCGACCATCTCCCGACAAGGAGAAAGAACTGGAAGACTTGGGAGATCGTGTACAGGGTTACCCACTTAAAATGCAATTTAGAAAACAGGAAAATAGTACGATAAATACGCTTGAATATTTATAATATTTCAAAAAAAGTTTCTAAATAATAATAAATGTTTAATCTAATCATCGTTGGCATCGAGTTAGACACGTGCTCGACGGATTGTGTTTTCAGCTATTTTCTTTTGTATCGAAACCGATATGGAGCGAATGATATAGTAAATAATGTAAAAAAATCCTGCGGACGAATTTTCTGCTTTGTTTACATTTAAAATCTGTACTACGTAATTCCGGTGTAATGCTAAGTCAATGGAATCTTCAAAGCGGAAGTCCAAGATACAAGCAGATAAAGTCAAGATTTTTTAATGTAAGTAAACAAACCAGGAAACTCGTCTATAAGTTCAATTGCTGATGTCACCCCAAAGAAAAAACATTAATAAAAAGAACGACACAGGTCCCAAAATTCGCTGTTGCAGAGAGGTGTTTCGTGTGTCTTAGTCTCTTATAAGCATATTATTCTCATGATATGAATATAATCCACGTTACTCCCCAGAAATTTCATATCATGGGTTAAAAGTATCACCTTAAAATAGTTAAAATGCTTTATCATAAACTTATCAAAATTTAAGATGAATTAAAAAGTTCTATTTATATAAACAATATTAAAATCCTTTCGGTACGATGAAAGGTTTTCATTTTTACCACTAAAAATACAAAAATAATTTCATTATATATTTTGGTTTCATTGGTGCTCTCGCATATCTTTCACAACGGAATGTGTATTGAAATGTGGTTGTTATTTTTGAACTTTTTTGTTTCTGAGGCAAACGAAAGTTCAGAGGTGTATCTTTCGAGTATGATGTAGGAATATGCAACCATTAGAGTTGCTTACTCTACTTACTTGTGAATATGGGTACGTGCATCCACGGCTAATTCTGCTGACCGCTGAAAACAAATCAGTTGTGTTCACACGGTGCGTCTAACCGAAACGGTGCTGCATATTCGGCTTTCGTGGCCATATTCGGCCTACTCATTCTACTGTCGATTGAGATATATGGCTCAGAAATGGTGATTTATTTGAAGAACTCTCTCATCGAAGGAAGAATTCATTGCATATAAATTAATAAAAATTTCACAACTTATAAGAAATGAAACTGCTTCATAAAATTCTCAATTGGATTGATATGATATTTTCATCAATAATAGAATATCCTATGAATATTCTAATCATCCTAATAAACAGTAGGTATGTAATTGAATTTAAATTGATAAAAAAAACCATTTTGAATTATTTATAAACAATATAACAATTCATAATGATCATTGGAAGTAGTGGCGACTTGTGTTATGTAATCTTGGGGTTGCTGAACCATTAATCAATCTTTCACTGCGCAGTGATGCATATTTGTACCAATTACTTTTTTGTCTTTTTCCATTAACTTTACGTAATTTATATTTACTCTATAAACTTGAGTCATTTTTTCTTCTTTTCTAATAGGTAAGTATTTTAAGAAATTTATTTTTTATAAAAAAAATTAAAACTCAAAATTTGTGTGTGTTTTCCTTTTCCTATATTATTCCTTACTACATTTAAAAAGATTCACAGAGCTGCGGCTGAACAATAAAATGACAATATCAAATAATTTTCTTATCAATTAACAAGAAAAAATGTTATAGTATGACTTAATATGAAAATAAGAATAAGCAAATACTATTTATTAGTATCGTTAAAAATTACTGAAATATAAAACCCATTCTTCTTGTTTCCTTTCCAGCGAAAAGATTAAAAACATTGACCTTGATGTTTGTATGACTATTAAAAAAAGTTTTAGCATTTGAAATCAAAACAGCTACTTATAACTTATCCTGATTCATATTGTGTGCGTCAGAAAATATTTTTTAAAATTTTTTTTAAATGTTAAAAAGCAGACTTCAAGTTCTGATGTAGTATATAGTAACGGATATTGTTAAGATGAAGGAAAGAATTATACTAATACATCTATCTAAAGGTGCACTGTGATATTTTAAAATGGCAATACGCTTATGAACATTCTTTTAGAAATTTTGTTCCTTGAAGTAAACCGTGTTTTATTCGAAATCGGCTTCTTAAACTATGAATCATGATCCTAAATGGATGGTGCAGAATATTAGGGGTTGCGATTTTTTTTGCAACACTTGTGTCGCAGAAAATTTCTCATCAGTATCCATAACTAAAAATTTTCGACAAAAAAATCCTTTGGATTGCCATAAATCTCATGCAAATTTAATTAATATAAAAAAACTAAATTAAATTTTTATTTATAATTAATTATTCTTCATTTCGTTACTTATTTTAAAAGTTTGGGCTCGCGAAAAAAATTTCAGCAGTGGAAAAATGTTTGAAACTCCGTTTCTAGCTTATCTGGTGCTGCGGATCTCGCAGTTCCCCTTCAGGTTAAAAACATGGTAGGAGAAGGAAGGGAAAAGTTTGCGCTCTGTAACTATGCATGCGCGCAGGCGGAATTCGGCGCTGCAACGCACCACTGTTCAAGTTACTTGTAGTTACTTTTTGCTCTGCGCATAATCTTCGGGTAGTGAAAAAATAAGATAGTGAACTTAGTTTTCTGCCTCAGTTTTTACCCGCGGTTTATTTGAAGATCGAAATCGTTTAATATAAAGTTTAGTTAGATTGTTGATAAATTTTAGCATTAACTGAGAAATAATATAAATTGATTCAATTAACACAATGGAAAAAGTTGCGGGTGTTGCATTACCTCAGTTCTTATGCACGGGCTGCTCCTGATTGTAGGTGTTATTCTGTAGTAAAATTATCACTTTAAAATTAAGCATTTTCTTATTCTACAAGGGCAGTGCTTACGACGGCGCCTCCCCCTTGCACACACACTCAGAAGCCGCCTCCTACGAATGAGAAAAATTATTGTTCAATATATTTTTATTTATGATTCTCAGGTCACATTTTTCAAGTAATTTAAAAAAATAACAAAATTTGAACCTGAAGAACTGAAAAAGTTAGATGTTATACTTAAAAGTTATATGCTAAATATTGTTCAAAAGACCTAAAATATTAATTTTCAACTGGTTAGTTAAAAAAATTATCTTTTTTTGCAAAGTATATATAAAAATATATTCTGATATTTGTTAAAATTAAGGAAAAATTGTTCAATGAAATAAATATCATTGAAGAGATTAGGGTGGAGTCGCCGAATTTGATACACTTGGAAATTGATTATTGCACTGTGACGGAGAAATATTTTTAACGAAAAACAAGTAGTTGAATTTTTTATAGGTTGTTTATCTTCAGAACGGTGTAATTAACTTTCTATGAAATGCACTTTAAATTAGAAAAAAAGCAAATTAAAATTTTTGTAACTTCCTTAAAGTCAAAAAAAAATAATTAAAGAAAATTTCTTTGTGTGTAAAAGGAAACTTAATGCATTTCATAATCGGCTACCAGTTTAATTTAATCTATCAGTGAAATTCTGAATATAATGCGAATGCCAGTTGTAAGACTTTATTTGTTTGAAAAAAATGTCGCCTCATATTCTCGCAGATGAAAATTTTAGCAAAAGCATTTCTTTACAACACACCTGTTAAAGATATTTATAAGAAAATGAAATATTAATATGCATACATAATAAAACAATTTAATTAAGAATTTATTATTAAATAAAATGCATTATAATTATCCTTATAAATAAAATATGACATTAAAATTACAATGTCATAATATTTTCGGGAATTATGTCACAAAAGTGACAAAAATTAACTTGATTTTACATTCTCATCCTGTGCAAATACACTCACAGTCGCTTTAATTGTAGAGATTAATAATATCAGCACAAGCATAATATAATTAATCGAAAAAATGTCATGTTTAAATCATCTAAAAATTTATAAGTTTTTATTTAACTTCAAGAAAGAGATTCCGTGTTTGGATCTGTCATCCGCGTAGGGCGAAAACGCTTTCGTGAAATAACACGTGTCAATACAGTCGGTTCGTTCCTATGAGAGCATGAGCCGCATTGGCCGAGGGTAAGAAAAGTACGCTTAAGCCGAGTAGTGGTTAGATATGTTCGAAGACAGAGGCCGAGCCAGTGTGAACAGCGCCGTTAAACAACATGAGATGATATGTCTTATCACAGCTGCAGCGTTCGCCGCAACCGCTCCGTGTGTACTTACCCTTACTGGCTCACTTCATTCGCTTGTTAGGAGGCGTTTCTGCTGTGCAGAAAAGTTCGTGTAGTTAATGCTACAGGACACAACTACCAATAGTACTACAAGGCCTCAACGGTCTTCAGTGACGTCGCAACGAGATGCGACACTTCCTTCCTTCCGTGTGAATGGAAATATTACTTTTCACTTATTAAAAACATATCGTATCTCATCTATATCACAAAATACAAGGAACATACATTGAAGGGTTAAATAATGATTAAAATGCAGCCATTTTCCATGTCATTCAAGGGGTACGGTGCGTATGCATTACCATTTTTGAAAAATTTGCAGGGTTGGTTACCCGGTAGGTGTATCTCCCTTTTATTTAAACCAATAATTTATTACGAAAAATATAAACGAGAAAAGCTGATGGTGAATGTATATAACAGGTTGTTTAATCGAGCCCATTGCCCTAAAGAGGGCTTAATCTCCGGTATTGATGATATTGTCCAGGGCGGATTGAGTCCAGAAAGTTTTTTGTTTCCATGGGTAATTAGGAGGCAGGGGAGGGAAGCAAAGAGTTCTTTGCGTTTCTTTTGCTTTCACTTTTCTTCTACACTTTATCTTTCGTTGAGCTACGATGGGCTGACTGGGAGGCTGTGGGGGGAGGAAATTAGCTCTTGCCTTGCAAAGTTTCTGAGTTGATTTTTAAATTTAAAATTGCGAAACAAAACAAACAAACCAAAATAATAACAATGATAAACTGGTTCAGAACTGGTTAGCAGTGGTGGGATGAGAGTGATAAATAATGAAAGATTAGAGAAGGATCTTCCTTGGTCTTTTGACCTTTGGGTCGGGAGAGTCTCTTCCTATTTGTTTAATTGCATCATTATCTATGGATTCTAATCCATCGTAAAATTGTATTGATATTTGTTTAATAAATTCTAATAAGGAGGTTAGATTAATAGCAGTTCTTATATCGTCGTTGCGCAAATACCATCTTGCTTAACAGATTTGTCTAATGATACTATTTTCAAGTTTTTGTAAGATATTTAAATTAGAATAGCTGCATATATCCCTATATAGGGCAGACGTAGGTTATTACTGGACGCAAAATCGGACCATATGCGAGCAAATTATTTTCTCTATTTAAATCGAAATTTCGTGCTAGTAGTTGATAGATTTTTCTGGAGACAGCACAAAATTTATTTTTTACAGCAGTGATACGTTTTTTTCATGTTAGTTTAGAATCTAGCGTGACACCAAGGTATTTTGCTTGCTGTGACTATGTAATTGCCTGGTCGTTAATGTGTATAGAGGGTTTATGCTTTTTCCTCTCCTTGGCAAAGAATACAGCTGTTTTTTCGACATTCATGGCTATTTTCCATTTAAGGAACTGTTTTTTCTTAATTTCCCTCTTTAAAAAAATAATAAAAACGTTTCAACATTGCTTTCTGGCTATACAGGCTCGAAAATTTTCCTACTTTTGTAGTCATTCCCCTTGTATTTGTAGTTTTGACCCGGTCGAAGGCATTTTTTGGCTAGTGATTTCATTGTAATTTTTATTAAGTTATCGAAAGTATTGTACTGTTCTTTATGATTCTTATTGTCAGGTGAGTAAAGTCTATAAAGTTAAACAGTTTTAATTTACCTTGAGGTTTGACATTCGTCACGACGATACAAAATCCCCCCCCCCCCAGACCCGAATCCTAGATTCGCCACTGATCACCCCTTAAAGTTATGATCCTCAGTTTACCTACACCGCGCATGTATGTTGAACTGAATTCTTTTCTCTTCAGAGAAAGATGTTTTGATATAGTACAAAAATAGATTAACTTATCCTTATATCATTTTCCCGATATCAATCGGATCGTTATTTAAAGTCTTTATCAACTTAATTCAAATGGTCGTATAAATGCCATAGAAATATTTATTAATATCGAAAATCTAGTTGATTGTCATACCATTTAGTATTGCTGAGAATTCTTGGTCAATTGCATCCCTTAATTCCTGCGTAACATATGTATTTGTAGTTGCCCAGTAACTACAATTAAATCGATCAATTGTGCCATTAACTGGATCGCTCCAAACAAACTTCTCCAAAAACTGCGGAGCCCGTTAACATTTTTCCAAGTACCATTTCCAAAATTGTTTTCTTCGGTCCGGATCATCTTCATTGATAGCATGTACCATTGTTGGAATGTAACTTTTCCATTGACAATGTCTTAAAATGCGATGGACATTGATTTGTTGATGCCAATCTCACCGACTTTTTTGTTTTACAGAGTTTTTGGATGTTTTCCCGTTAATTTTCCAGTACTCTTTCCTGACTGGTGAAGCTCGTTGGTATTCTTGGTCTTCCGGAATTTTGTCTATGAACATCCTGAACAGTTCCATTTGTTCCAAACTTATCTTTAATCCGATTAACTGTAAGTCGTGTTGGTGGATCTTACTGAAACTTCCTGCGATATTGTCTTTCTACTTCTGTTTCATTTTCATACTTCCAATAGCATTTTAAAAGAATTTTTTTCAGTAGTTAATGTTGGTCCATTCATTATTTCCAATTAATTACATTCTCGAAAGAAAGAAACATCAGAAAGTTATGACTCGTTAAACAGTGTATATATTTTTTGAGATACCTGTATAAATTATTTAAATTGAACAAATATTTAGATTCTAACGATACTGAAGGATAGTTATTATCTATACGAACTGAGAGGGTTTAAGGTGGAAGGCCCATTTAGCTGCAGATTAAGGAAGGCGTTTTCCCATTATTGTGAGCAAATGATGCTTGGCAGCGATAAAAACGTTGTCGTGGGCTGGAAGAACAGGGGAGAAGAAATTTCTTGTAAGTTGCTCCTTAAATTCCTCTATTGTTTCCATTTTGAGGTCGTTATGGATTAGGCCATTATGCACCATGGAGCATTTGTCATTATGCGTAAGATTTTATTTTTGAGGATTTGAACTTTCTTCTGGCGAGTTTTGTCTGTAAGACCCCAAACTAGTGAAACGTAGGCAATAATGATGTTTGAATTTCGGATCCTAATAACTTTTTAAGGAGAGAGTTGAAACCCTAAGTCCGTTAACTCTAACCCTGTTACTTCGATGTACCTTTTCTCAAAATCTGTTATAGATACATGTTTGAAATTTTTTATAGTGGTAAAGTACACCTTTCTAATTATACTGAAATGAGCTTTTGGTTAATTTTTAATTTTTTATAAATTTACAAAATATTTAATTAGACAGTGAAATTTTAACCTATTTTAACACAAAAAATTGTAAAAAATAAAGTTTTGAGCTTTTTAAAAAAGCTCATTTTATTATAATGACAAAGGTGTACTTTACTTGTATAAAAAATTTCAAATATGTACAGGGTTGCGGTGATTTAAATCAGTTGATTAAAATCACTGATTTAAATCGCGATTTAAATCAACTGATTTTTTTTAAAAAAATCACTGATTTAAATCACTTTATTTTAAATATCAAGTTAATCTGCTTCAATGAAATAAAATTGTTCATGTATCTTTAAATAGTGATTTTAAATATATATTTAAAGAAAGAATATATAGAACATAAAAAAAATATTTCATTGAATTGATGTAACTAGAGTACTTTCTATATCTTTATTTTTGACAATGCAAGCAAATTAGATTTTAATCCTTTGCGGCGCAAGGCAATTTTTTTGAAATATGATGAGAAAACATCATGAATGGGTTTAGTTTATTGTCCAGACATAGAATCTACAAAAAAAAGTATTTTAAGAAACTTGCTTCATTCCGGGGGGGGGGGGGCCTCATGAGAACCCCCTTAGATACAGCCACCTTGATACACTCGAAAATTATTGTTGAATCTTACAGAAAATTATAAATTAAAACTTCAAGAATATTGGAGCAAAATTTTCGAGTTACTTTACTAAAATTGTTAAACATCCAGATCTAAAAAACTTCTTATCTCCGAGTCAAGGAATTTTCCTGAACTTTATCTCTAATAATTCCTATTCTGAAACAAAATTTCATAAGACTGCTATATACATTCTAAAAGGAGTACTATTAGCCCTATCCTAAACCTATTATTTTCATGTATTTATATTAGGATCATGTTCACAAAGAAAGAACATAGTAAAATGCAGTGAGTTTCATTTTAATAATTAACTAAATAGTGTTGGGGACAACAAAGTTTTTATATTGCAATAATGTTCAAATGTAAAATAATTAAGTAATGCATATAAATGCTCCAAAAGATATACAAACATCTACATAGTGCATTTTAAACTATGATCTATACTTATAAAAGACAATGCTTGTGAGCTAGGGCGCAATGTCCAGATGAATCTATCGCACTTACAGTCATGAAATTCGGCACATAGGTAGTCCTGATGGTGACTCAATGCACCTAGAAGCCTGAATTTAAAAATTTTATATAGAAATTTTTTATTTAATGTTTTGGGTCAAACAGATTAGGAGTAGAGAAAGCTTCAAAACTTGTGTTTGTAATGAAACAAATGAACAGCTGAGTGTAAAATTCCATAATATTTAATTCCATATATTCCATAATATTTAAATCCATAATAATTAATATAATATAAAATTCCATAACATACAATAATATATCTATAATCAAGAAATGACAATTTTTATTATATTGTTCCTTTTTCCCTTAATAAAATTGTCTTATATCTCAAAAGCATATTATTGTTATATTTTAGTTCAAAAATATTTTTTAAATAGTTGTTACATTTTTGAATTAAATTTTAAATTGTTTTTTTAAATAAAGTACAGCTTAATGACTGGTATGTTGTTATATATATAATTCTATGACTGTAATGCTCATTGTCTAATATACAAATGTTAAATAATAAAAATATATATATATAGTTTTAAAAAAATCATTAAAATCAAAAAAATCTTGATTTAAATCAAAAAAATCCGATTTAAATCAAATAAATCGATTTTTTTGAAAAAAATCAAAAAAATCAACAACCCTGAATATGTATCTATAACAGATTTTGAGAAAAGGTACATCAAAATTGCCAATTTCACATTTTTTGTTTTGACACAAAAACTTTGTTAACAATAAGTTTTTGATTTTTAAAAAAAAAATCATTTTAGTACAATGAGAAAGATGTACTTTACTTGTATAAAAAATTTCAAGCATGAATCTATAACAGATTTTGAGAAAGGTACATCGAAGTAACAGTGTTAGCGTTAACGGACGTAGGGTTCCAACTCCCCTTAAAGAAAGTGGTGCTATTGATAAGAATTTTTTTTCATGTCGAAATAAGCATATTGGAGAAACAAAATGATTTTCAAATTATTAAAATCATTACAATTAATCCAACATTTTCGCTAAATTCTTTCATTTTATTAATATTATGAGATGTTTATTTAGCTTTACTTTGAATCCCAATTTGTAAATAGCAATAAATAAATTACTTATTTGAAAAAATCCTGTTTTATGAGTGACTCAGCTCTCCCAGTTCAGCTAAAGCTTAAACATGCCGCTGTAAACGGATTAGTCTGCATTTTTAAAAAGTTTTCTTGGTATCCATTGTATTTTTCAAATTTATGAATAATTTATTTATCATCTGACAGACTATAATCTGGAAAAATAATCTTGAAGAATCGAATATAATTTTACATAATAATCATTAAATAAGCGGAAACGGAAGCTACAGAATTTTTTGAGACAAGTAGAAGAAGGGAAGCATCATGTGTTCAAATGGATATAATTATATAACTGAGAACCAACTACCATTTTAAGGATTTCAAGTTCACAATTTTCCAATCTGTAACTGAAAGTGTAACCGCCTACTACAATGAAATCAAGACGGAAATTCTATATCACGAGTTAAAAATACTACTTAAAATATTTAAAATACCTTATTACAAGAATCCCAAAATGTCCAATGTATTTTATATAAATAATATTAAAATCCTTCGCGCACGATGCAAATTTTTCAGTTTTACCACTTTTAATATAAAAATATTATTTATATACATTTTTAATTGAGAAATATTTCTTAAGAGTAACAGAAACATTGATTGTGCAAAACATACTCGTGTTCGTAATTTTTGGACATGCAAGTTATTTGGAAAGTAAAGACAATATAAAGGTCGTCAGGTTAATCTTAAGGTATAGGAATGCAGTGCTGATGAACGAGAATTGGGAAGGATCCATTATCGTGCCGATTCGGTTTAAACGAACCCTATTAGTACAAAATGCTCTAGAATATTCCTACGATATTTTCACGACGTTTACAATATTGTAATAAGATCGTAGCAATATCTTGTGCTAAAAGGGAAGGGCTTACAAGGGAAACACCAGTTACAGTGGTCAGAAATTTTTTTCAAATTTGGTACATTTGTAGAAGTGCCTTAGGACAATACAACATGCGAGACACAAATTCTACAACTCAGTAATTTTTTAAAAAATTGATTGAAAAGTTTTAGCGGGTAGAATATCAACTAGCACGTTTCATCTTGCATCACCAATTATGGGAACCGATATTTGCAAAAATTTTGCGTTACGCGTGGTTTGCGTCCAAACTGTCTGACAAAAGGGGATATTTTTCACAACTAGGGGGCTCTGCCCCCTGCTCGCTAAAGCTCGCCAACCCCCAGAAGGATTGCGTTGCAATCCTCCCAGGTTTGCTACGCAAACCCTGCTCGCTTCGCTCGCTATAATGAAGACACTGTGTGTCCTAGAAGTTATTCTAAAATCTTCATATATATATATGAATCAGCTTTATTTTGCTTCTGATGCTTTAACTTAAATCAGCACAGAATAAAATTTTTTAGCCCCAAAAAAGATATTTTTCTTCAAATAAAACTTGCAAAGTAAAGCTGATTTTCTTTTAATGCTTTCACCTAAATAACGAAGGAATAAAATTTTTTGGCCCTGAAAAGGGCCGTTTTTTATATAGTGAAAGCATCAGGAACCTCCCCATAAACACAATTAAATATTTCACATTTTGGAGCTATCACAGAAACAGATTCAAAAGATTGTGCTGTAGGAAAGCAGGTATATATATATATATTCAATAAATTCCTATATATAAAATAATATACAACATTGAAACAAATTAAAAATGTAAAGCAAAAAAATATATATATACTTGACAATCAACCACACAAAACTTCCCACTAAACACAGTTAAATATTTCACATTTTGGAGCTACCACAGAAACAGATTCAAAAGATCGTGCTCTACGAAAACATAAATTGTACGAAAGCAGGTATATACATATTCAATACATTCATATATGAAATAATATACAACATTGAAGATTGTGCTCTACAAAAAAAATTGTATCAAAGCAGGTATATTCAATCCACTCAGATATAAAATAATATACAACAATGAAACAAATTAAAAATGTAATGCTAAAAAATACACTTGACAATCAATCACAAAAAACTTCCTCATAAACACAGTTAAATATTTCACATTTTGGAGCTATCACAGAAACAGATTCAAAAGATTGTGCTGTAGGAAAGCAGATATATATATATTCAATAAATTCCTATATATAAAATAATATACAACATTGAAACAAATTAAAAATGTAATGCAAAAAAATACACTCGACAATCAATCACAGAAAACATAAACACAGTTAAATATTTCACATTTTGGAGCTACCACAGAAACAGATTCAAAAGATTGTGCTCATGATAAGCCAACATAGAGTTGTCCATGACTAAAAATAGGCTCATTGAGCACCAAACATATCTTTTCAAAAGTTTGGCCTTGCGACTTATTAATTGTCATGGAAAAGGCTAAACGAATGGGAAATTGCATACGTTTAAATTTGAAAGGCATGTTAGTCTGAGATGGAATCAAAGGGATTTGGGGAATGAGAAACGTCTCTGTACCATCAATGGATTGTGCCTGAATAATGTTTTGCTGCAATTTTGTGATAATTAGGCATGTACCATTGCATAATCCTTTAGAGGGAGCTAAATTTCTCAACAGCATTATAATGCTACCTATTTTCAACTTTTAACTCATATGGAGGCAAACCAGTTGGTGTCAAAGAATTTAAAAATTCTTCAGGAAATGTCAATTGATCTTGAGGATCTTCACTCATGATCATATCAACTGCTTTATAAACAGTTTCATTTCCCGGCATAAATTCCAACACTTTATTGTTGATTTCCATGGATCGCTCATTATTAACAGTAAGGAGAGCTTGATCTTTAAGCTCCTGTGGGGTCACACTGGAAAAATCTATGTCACTGTACAATTGATGTATAGGGTCTTGTATTGAAGGGTAGTATTGCAAAGGCAACTGAATCGTTGAGCCACTTTTTTTCTCTCCATTGTCCAACAACCAAGCACCAAAATCCCTTTCAGATTCAAGGGCACGCATATTTTTTGTCAGATATAACTTATGAAATTTCAACCAAAGAGCGTGTTGTTTTCAAGGAGCTGGCAACAGTTAATGTTCTAGAACTTCTTAAAATCACTGGAAGAACTTGGTGAAAATCTCCACCCAGTAGAATGACTTTGCCCTCAAACGGTTCTTTACATTTTGTGAGATCTTGTAAAAGTCTATCAACAGCTAAGAAAGCATGAACATGTGTCATGGGTGCTTCATCCCACACAATTAATTTTGTTTTCAGTTACATGTCAGCTTATTTTGTATTAGGCTTCAAATTGCAAGTAGATGTCGCATTTAAATCAATTGGAATTTTAAAAACAGAATGGGCTGTTCTCCCCCTTATTAATAGAGTCGCAGCAATACCTGTGGATGCAACAGGAATAACATCATCACCTCTACCATGTATTGTGTGAAGCAAAGTTGAATAAACAAAAGTTTTTCCTGTCCCAGCAGGACCATCTAAAAAAATAACACTTGGGTGTATCTGCAGCGTTGTTGTACACTGCACTTAATAAGATTTCCACAACATTCCGCTGTTCACTATTTTACTGCATAGTATAACTATTAGCTTTAGCCTGCTCTTCCACAACATCAAAGTTCGCTCTCTCCAAAACACTTGCAGGCAAATCCACAGTTGGTAGATGCAGTTTTTGGAGACTTAAATTGTAGGATGTAAGCAGTTCCTCAATATCTGCAAGTGCATAGTGAGGTCCAGTCTGCTCAGAATAATGATGCACAAAGTGAAACTTGATGCTGCACCCATAAATCTGGAACATCCTCCACTTCTCCAAAGCCACAAATCATTGCGAACGCAACTGTCTCGGAGATTGAAATTGTGCAGCGTCATTCAAAGCATCATGCCACTGCTGGTCACCTCGAAGAAGTCCATACTCCTGACATGCTTGTTAAAATGTAATGCATCTTAATCCATTTACAGTCAAAATATCATCAAAACTAATGGCCCCAGACTTGCGCAGTAGTAGCATCCGCAAATAGTACCTCTCAGTATCCAGTATACTAACTACTGGCAGTGTCCCAATAACATTTTGTCCACCATGTTGTCGCTTCTTCCAATTTGTGGTACTCTTATCAAACATATAATATTGTGGAATATCTGAGTAAGAAATGTTATGAGCTCAAGGATCATTTTTGCTTAGTTCAAACCATCATGTTAGTGTTGTTTTTCTTAAAGCAGCTCGTTCAATTGCTTGGGCTTCTTGACCGTCTTGGTACACAATCGGCTGTTGCTGTGGTAAATGCACAGCTAAGCGCACTACAGTGTGAGATTTATGCGACAAATTAAATTCATTTAAACGCCACATGGCTTCAGGTGTACTAACATACCTACCTTCAACAAAACTTAAAATTTCATCATGATCCAGAGCACCTTCTTTTTGTATTTTGACCGAGGCTGCATCATGTCCTTTGTATACATATTTATATAAGTATTTGACACTTTTAACTGAGGCACAAACTTCAACATTAATATGTGCATTACATTTTTTAAGCAACCAAAGATTATATGGGACAACCCATCTGTTATCGATGGAATATTTCCCTACTTGGACAGGTTCAGTGGCTCTTCTGCGATAAATAGGGTATCCATTAACATTTTCCTCTGTAACATCCTTGAATTGTTTCGGAAAACTTTTGCAGCATTGTCCATCTCTCATGCATGGAGAATTTATATTTATAGTTCCACATGGGCCATGTACCATGCATTTTGTCACAATTTGGAAGAGTCTAAGATAAGTGCAAGGATCTGGAAGTTCTGCACTCACAAACTTGTCAATGTCATCTTTAGTGCGAATTTTGCTTTCTGAATCTAAAGTTAGAAGAATGTGGGCATGAGGCAAACCTCGCTTTTGGAACTCAATAACATAAATATAGGTCAAAACAGTTCCAAATATTCCATGCTTGCAAATATCTTCTAAAAGTTCTTTTAATTTCATATTAAATACACGTATAATAATATCAGGTCGGTCTTCAGGACGTTGTACTCCCTCCATGCAATTTAAAACGTCAAACCAAGATGGGTTGCAAGTAAAGGTCAGAAAGAGATCTGGTTTACCAAACTTGCGTACCATAGCCATTGCATCTTGATAATTCTGTTGCATATTATGTGGACTCCCGTTCAGTTCGCTTTTGTTCATTTCGGATAATATATCCGACAGCACGACTTAAATTTATTATTTTTACAAATTTCCAACTACTAAAAATAGTTTTCAATAAACGTGATCACACGAAGCGGCTTCGGACTTTCCGCGGATGTAAACAAATCAAACTTGCGAGCTGTTGCCAAACGGCGATTAAGAAATTCGACCTTTTTTTGTCGCCACGTAAGAGAATTATATATATAGATGTTAACGATGCTTGCTTTTCAACTGCAGACATAAAATTACCTTATGTTTGCCGTTGCCCGCAAACACAATGCAAGTTGGGTCTGTTTTGTGTAGTAGATGATGTTTGAATTTATGTTTTTTGTGTCTGCATAACAAATATAACCCGGCAACTTGTAATGTTCAAAGCTCATCCAATGATTAATGAGTCCTTGAAAAGAGTAATGCATGAATATTACTCTTATTTTAATGTATTTTATCATTACATACATTAATTAAGATTCTTATAATGTGATAAAAAAATTGTAATAAAAAATAAATTTTTATCTTACAAAAAATTAGCATAAATACTAAACACTGTTGAAAGCTCAATAAATATTCATGCACATAAACACAATTATTCGTTCTAAAAAATATTTAAATGGTATTACAAAGAAAATTCAGTATGGGAAGCGATCCGGTGATGCAGCGATGATTACGAAGCTCTAACGCTAACCACTCGGCCGCCGGCATAAAAACCAATCCCACTATAGACGCCTATGGGGAGTATTTTTGATGCCAATATTTGGCGATATTTCGCTTTTTTGACGAGAAATGCTTTGTAATTTTTTTTTCTATTTCGACGACGACCGAGAGATGCAATCTGTAATAAGGATGTAAATATTTCTACTTCGTAGGTTTTTTTGTGTGTGTATGTGTTTGACTTAAAGTTGAATGAATTCCTTCTTGGGAGTCTTAAAGTTGAAAATAATTTGTTATTAGTTGTTAATTGTAAATAAAGATGGAAGGTTTTCAAAACACGATGTAGAAAAAACTCAGTTTCGCGCCAATCAAAGTAAACACGGAAACCCTAGCGGGCACAACGATCAACTTGGCGAGGTAAAAGACATTCCCATAGGCGCCTATAGTGGGATTGGTTTTTATGCCGGCCGCCGCAATCTCGGCCTACAGGTGCAGCGAACTGGTTGTTATTCAACTCTTTAAAATTTTCCATCGATTTTCTCGAAAATTACTGAGTTGTAGAACTTGCTGCTTGCATGCTGTTTTGTCCTAAGGCATTACTACTACACATGTAACGAATTTCAAAAAAAAAAAAAATCGGTGACCCCTGTGCCTGGTGTTGGCCTTGTTAGATATAGCTGGATTTCATAGTGTTCGCGATGATGGGTTAGAGCGCACATTTAACCCTTACGAATTTAACATTATTTAAATCTTCATTATGTTTACAGTATATTTTATAAACATTTTTTTATATTTTAGCTACATATATGGGAATATGCGCACGATTAAAGATATAGAAATACTTGCTGTATTTTGAAGATCCAGCTGTTAGAGCCTTTATATTAAATATGCATCTAACAGCTTTGAAAACTGTATTTTAAAAGAAAGGAAAATCTATATCATATCACGAACTTCTGAAAGTTAATTTTCGTTTTGTTATATTGTTTTGTCATTGTGGCACATGTGTTGTGACATTTTAAAATGCTCACCATAGAGAATAATATTGCTGTATAACACATTATGTATTATTCCTTAGAAATTTTATTATATTTTGATGGATTTTTGCAGAGTGAGTTAACAGGTAAAAATATTCCAGTTAAGTTATTTAAAGTACTCCAAAGAATGCAACTACAGCTTTGACTATCACTATGAATTATGGAATGTCCAGCCAAATTTATGCGTGTCATAACACATTAACAATTCTCGAGTCATAATTCATTTAAGGTATACATACAACGCCGCCTGCACCCCCGGTACCTATAACCTAGATTATTACACCAGTTTGATTGGGTGCAGTGCGGATTAAGTAAACCCCCCCCCACACACACACGGGGCCCCCAACGCCCCCAGACACCGCTGACCGAACAACTTTATTCGAAAATTACACACATACAAAACATACATAACGTATAAGGACACTACTATTTTCTTCAATATTTAAAATACACAATGCTGATCTATTTACAAATTTTCCGATGCGCTGCTATTTGAGCGCTCAACCCTGAAAATAATGTATTTACTATGCTATACAGTATTCTGCATTCATGTACATGAGGTTTCAATTCTGTTTTCTAACTATTTCGACTAAAACTATGAAGTTATTCATTTATTTCACCTATTTTACACACTGTTCCTATGAACTTAATTTCCTTGCATTACCAAGAAATTGTCATTTTGCCGGTACCTACCAGATCTCTGCCTTGGGACAGGAATGGAGCAGTTCTAAAATTGTTCAGAAAACTTAATGCCCGAATGCTTGCACTGATTCACTAATACATTAACACTTTTAAAACTGACCAAGAGTATAATATTTCTCGTTTACTAATACATATGAATAAAACTGATTAGATAATTGAATAATTCAGTCTAAATAATTCTTGATTGTTCATAATATGTCTTACTAAAGCTCGAATTTTGGACCTTGAGTTCTGGTTGGCCGCCACTCTTCCAAACCAAATCTTTTGCAGATGTTCGGCTGGTTTCCGTAGGTGCCAGGAGATGGTAAGGATGCACTCTGTGGCATAATGCAGCGTGGTACCCTCCTGACCACAGCTACAGTTAGATGTTGGATCAATCCTAAACCTGCTGAAGTATGCTAGAAAAGGACCGTGTCTTGTAAAGAATAAGATTTCCTCTCTGTTCCAACCCACAGAGTGCAAAGAAACCCTTGGTACAATATCATGAATTGGGCGGCCCATTTAAGGTATAGGAAAGTTAAATGAGATTCTATGTTAAATAAAAAACGACATATATATAAGAATTGTCATTTTTCTATTTCGTTTCAAGATGGTTGCCGTTTTAATGGTTTCAATGTGCTGGCGACTTTGGCACCATTAAAAGATTTGAATCATTTTAGTAAAGGTACATTTAATTCAGGAGTGCGGTGGAGCTGGAACGCACCAGAACGCCGTTCCGATACTGCCTTTTTTTAACTAGAAATAAACAAGAAAAAATTGTGAAAGCGTCCTTAAAACAGAGTGATTCTTGTCACCCATGTTATAGCGTTCCGGTATTGCTTTTAGAGCGTGGAGGCACTGCTTATTTTGCAACCACACCACTGACTTAATTACAGATCCTCGGGTCCGGAACAAGGAAAAATAAATTTTACTTATTTTCAAAAGTGTTTTATTTTTTTCCTTGGGTAATGGGCGCAGTATGAGTTAGACTATATTTTTTCATTTATTTTCTCTGAATAAAAAAACTCATACTTCTCTCTATATATAAAACGTTAAGATATGTAGCATCGAAAAGAGGTTAATTTTTCTTTTGCCGATGGCAACGATCTGTTGTTTGTTTATAAAACGAAACCGGTAGCCTTCTCCATGTTAGGCACACTTTCATAGTCATAGCCTGTTAACAGTTAGTTATTTTACACCAGAACGAGTATAGTAATTACTATACTCGTTCTGGTGTAAAATAACTTTTTCTCGAAACAAATGAGCTTAAGATGAATAATTCGCATTATTTATTACGATAAAATGAAACTTTGGATGGAATTATTCAAAAGAGATTAGTTAGAAATGAAGCAGATGGGCCTAGGCGATGCAGAGAACGCTTAGATCAAAGTCAAAATAGTTTCAGTCAGCAAAGATAAAATCGTGTCATTTCACAAATTAAGGTGAACATTATGGAGATTACTATTGAAATTTAAACTTGTACTTTGGCTACTTTTCTGTTATGCTTACACCACTTGGCGCCTTTTTTCGGCAAATTTTCTTGGAGCTCTGAATCGCCAGTCCGGCTCTCGAAGCGTCAAGAAAATCATGATATGCATATAAAGGAGCGCAGAGGTGCTCTGCGTGGGATCGTCTAGTTTTTATTATATTCATCTAAATTTCAAAAGGTGGCTAAAAGTCAAATTTTAGTAACAATACGCGAAGTGACCTGGCAACCGGAAGGAAGAGTTCCGTCTGCTGATCAGTCACCACATTAATATTTCCCCCAGTAGCACAAAAATATTATATAATATCTGCACAGTATTATAAAATATGAACACCGAATACTGTAACAAAGTATTGTTTAGTATGCAACATTTCCGAGATACTAAATTTTCATAAATATGAAAGCAATGTATTTTATAAAAATCTTCATTTTAACTCAGGATATCACTTGATTTGAGGTTTTATTTTTAAAAATCCCACTGGAACAATTATTCTTTACGATGCTGAATATTATATTATACTATAAAATATATTCAAAACAATATTTTAATTTCTACGTTTATCGGCATTATGCAGTATTATTTGTTTAAATGTGTATACCATAATGAAAATCAAACATTTGTTTTCTAATAACGCAAAAATATTATAAATATTAAAGGCAACTCGCAATACACTGAAAGATGAATAAAAAATTAAACATTTTAAAATTGTTACGGAAAAAGGAAGAACTTTTCGAAATCAGAATGAAACGTTCTTTTAAATGTGAAGTTATTTTTGTCGTCAACAGATGGCAGCAAAATCATACTGTACAATGAACACAATATCATGAATTATGTGTTTATCGACGCTATTCAATATAGTTTAGTGAAACGCGATTTATTCTTTTTTCAATTATTTCGCGAATTTTATTTCAATACTGCAAAACAATATCTATCTTAAAGGTGTCTCGTAATACATTGAAAGATCAATAAAAAATTAACACTTCTCAAAATTATACTATTAGACAATCTTATCCCAAGTATAGCACATAATATACAATATCTTAAAATTTGAAGAAATAATATTATACAATATTTTTCCCAATATTGAAAAAGTGTAAAATGTAAGAATTTTTTAATACCATCCCATATAGTAATTTTAGTTTGCAAAAAATTTACAGCAATCGTGCAACAAGTTTGACACGGCAATACCGCAAATTCACAACAAGACGTCAAACTCATTGTAAACTATAGCAAAAACAGAGTACGCAGACAGAACTCGGATTCGAACCCACTTCAAAGCCAGTCGCCTTAGCCACTCAGCCAGCGGGTAGATAGACTGCGCTAGTAGATCGCGCATCTACACGTTTCATTTTAAAATGTTTTCTTGATTTTATTAATTTTTTAAATTTTGAGTTGAGGATATGATTTGAAGTCAAAAAGAGAGTGATTTTCGTTAATAACTACGTTCCGCTAGTAGAATAAATTATGAAATTAGGGTTCAAAAGTAATTATTTTTAAAAATATAGGACAAAATGTAAGTTACTATTTTTAAACAAACATTGACTGCTTTTTAGGTTTAATTTTGTTTATGAACCTTAAAATTTCAACATTAAGAAAAAGGCGATATATAGTTTTCTTTAAGGTATCTGACTACGTGCGGGAACGAATTTTTGAAAAAGCGCTTTAATGTGCAATTTCAGTTCATTTTCTGACTCAATATGATTCAAAACAACCATTAATACCAGTCAGGAAATTTTATGTCACTTGAGATTCAGTAAAATGGGATAATTTAGGTAAAAAAAGGGGTAAAATTAGAGCAAAAAGCAAAACACTCTAGCAGAAGTTCTAATCCATATATTCAAATTATTTCTCTACACAGCACATTTACAGCTATGGTGAAGGCAATGAACTAGGATCTAAGAAATACTTGCATTTACAGGAAAGTTATGGCCAGTCGAGTATTCTCTTATACAAAATTTCACAAAATGCATAGGTATAATCAACATTAGGCAGCTCTAAATCAAAAACTATTGATCTCAAAACTATATGTCTAGTTCATTGCCTTTACTACACTTAAGACAACATATATACAAAATTTCAAGGAAATATATAGATAATGTTTTGAGATATCGTGTTTTGCGTAAGTGACTTTTGACGAAATACAAGTTTTCCAAAAAACGCGTTTAAAGTTTTAATTTGCTTTTCATTAAAAATATATTTATTTAACTTCTTTTGAAATTTGTAAGATTTGTAGGATATACCTTCTTTATTCAGAATCTTATCACATTTTTTCATTCTGAGAGCCCGTAATTTTTTTCTAGCGTTTTTTGTTCCTGCCAAAGACTGTCTATTAGAAGTGACGATTGTATGGTTATTGAGGTTAAGATATTATTTCAATGTATATGTTGGCCAGGAACTGTTACCAGTTCATGAAATACTCTTTTAAGACCATAAAATCAATCATTAAACAAAAATTAAGCTATTGATGTCCCAAGACGTGAATTTTGTAACTCCACAAATGTGCATTTTGGCAAAAATGTTCATAGTAGCTTGTCGAAACTCAAAATCTTATTCAAATTGACATGACTTGCAGATAGAGTGTATAATTAATCGAAATAAATAAAAAGCAAATTAATTTATACTTCAGAGTGCGGTGTATTGGGTATAACGAGGGAAAACAGCCAACTTCCGGTTTCGTTTTTAGCTACCGTGCTTTATAAAAAAATCTATATCTCCGTTTCTATTCATCGTAAAAATAAAATAAACCCAGATTTAGAAAGCTAAATAAATGGGCCTTAAAGTAAAACCATAAAAAAATTTTGTGAATTTCGACCCAAAACCGTCTTTTAGACGTAGTCAGAGTGCGAATTCTATATTTAATAAAAAGATGGAGATTTTTTCAATTTTTTTTTTATAAAAATACCTTCCCAGCAACCTTGTTTTACAATTGTGGTGTGAAGTTTGTCATAACAACTTTCACAGCAGACATGTTTTGCAATTGCAAAACAAGTTTAACTTAAGCGGGTTGGTCGATTATGCTTTGTTACTTTGCAGGAAGTTTGCTGCAAAGTTGCCGCATCAAGTTTGTCATGACAAGCTCATATCAAGAAAAATCACACTTGCTGCAAGCGTACATGCTATCTGGGATATCATTTTTTTATTGTTCAATGTTATATAATTGTTATACATATATGTGATTTAGTGTTGCGAATCTTCTATTTGATTTTCAATAATATAATTATAAAAGATGAAGGCGTCTCGTCATACATTAAAAGAGGAATAAACAAATTTTAAAATTATTCCATTTGGCAATCTAAAGAGTTACGCGGATAGTTCGAACTATAAGCGTTATTTTACAGAAAACTCTATTTTACATTTAATTGAAAATTAATTTTTTATAAACTAAATCAAACTCAAAAAAGGAAGATAATATAGGAAAAATAATAACTCTTCTTAATGTCTCATATTTTTAAAACCTTTGAAACATATTATTATAATTACTTTTAAACCTTATTGCCTTAATTTAATCAATTAGTAAACCTTAGATAAGAGCTAAAATTGCTTCCTCTTTAACTTCAAATTTCGTTTCTAACTCGAAATTGTAACGTAAAAAGATAACTGAATTAAAAAGACCATTCAGAGTTAAATGTAAATGCGGGTGAAATTTCGTAGAGATCCGAGCTCAGTAACTACACTTTATTATCATTATTTACGCTTCTCATTCCAGTTCTCGCTTGTCCAGTGGTAAGGTGCGTGTAAATTAAGCAAAAGGTCCCGGGTTCAAAGCTAAGCAAATCCCGTTGTAAGTGGAGAGGCTCATAAAATAACAAAATGTCTTCCAGAAGATCAGTAGTTAGGAAGAAAGTGTGCTTTATTTTTCCATGGTTCTAAAATATATTTTTAAGATATTCAATATTTTGTTATATTATGCAATATTATATTATTCAATATTATTTAATATTATTCAGTATTGCTTAATATTATTTAATAGTGTATAATATTATAAAGTATTATATGATATTATCCAATATTATGGAAAAAAACATCGAACAATATTGAAAAAGTCTTACGTTTTACGCTGTTTCAATACTGGGAAAAATATTGTACAATATTTCTTTAGTTTTTTATGATATTATAACAATATTATGTGCTACTTGGGTTCCAAGGAGAGGGGGGGGGGGGGGAAAGATTTCAAGTCATGATACAGGGATGCCCTCCCTACCTAATAACTGCTCAGTCAAAAGTCATTGTCATAATGTCGTCGTTCATTCAGTCTTGTTTATTTACGGTTTGTAGGTACAGTATAACTTCGATTAACCGTCACCGTCCGGAACAGGGCTGTGACGGATAATCGAACAGACGAATAACAGGAATCTCTTAATAGCAACGTGATTTCAGTGCTGGCTTGGGACGAAAATGAAAATAAATTCCTTTAAACGTTAATAATGCATAGATGTTGTATTTAATTTTACAAATCGATCACTATAAACAATATAATAGTAATGTACAGATATGTAATAAAACCAGTAACACAATAGCGACTGGTTAGTGATGAGTTTGGCAAGCCAGATCAAGGCCATCTCCTCCGCCACCGACGATTGTTCATTCCGCCATACAGTGGCGTAGCAACCTGTGGGCAAAGGGGTATACATGACACGGGCGCCAGTTTCAGGGGGAACCATTGAGTCAAAGCAATACTGCATTTATGCCATTCTTAAAGCAAAATAGGATGACGAATCGTGAAATTAATACCATTCTCCGTACGCCATTTTCACTTGTTAAGCCGCTGATGAAAACTGAAGTAAAAAAAGGAACATATTATTTTCCAGACGCCACTTACCCTCGCTACGCCACTGGCCATGGTGACAAAACGTGAATGTATTCATGTCACTTTTTAAAGTCATATACGATAAGGGGGCGAAAAATATCCATGCCCCGGACGCTGATGATAAGGGAGGGGCAAAACAATCATATTATGACCCGGGCGCCACTTACGCTCGCTACGCCACTGCCCATGGTGGCAAAAGGTGAATGCATTCATGTCACTTTTTAAAGTCAAATATGATAAGGGGGCGAAAAATATCCATGCCCCGGACGCTGATGATAAGGGAGGGGCAAAACAATCATATTATGACCCGGCGCCTCTTACACTCGTTACGCCACCGAGTGCAGTCACTTCCAGCTTTATACAATGTAAAAGTAAGCCATAGACAGTTTTAAAATATATGTTTCTTCATATTTTTTAGACGACGACGGA
The DNA here is from genome assembly GCA_013235015.1 of Araneus ventricosus. Classification (NCBI taxonomy): domain Eukaryota; kingdom Metazoa; phylum Arthropoda; class Arachnida; order Araneae; family Araneidae; genus Araneus; species Araneus ventricosus. The sequence goes on along the minus strand of BGPR01005978.1, from coordinate 15,284 downwards.
TAATAGAACCTAACGTTTAAAAAAATGAATTCTCGGCCAAAAAAAATTATTAATAATCTAGTTCGTGTTTGACGCCCTCGATCTCTGCAGATAAATTACAAAATCACGCGTCCACCACCAGTCTTTGTTTCACATATCGGCAATTTACCGACAAAAGGAGAAAAACATGAATGAATTACATTAGGTTATTTTTTTCTATTTATGTACGCAGTGATAGAACTTATGACGCTGTTCTTCATAGTTATAAATATGTTTTCCTGCATGTCTGATTTTTCCGCCCCCCTTTAGCTACGCCACTGCGGTCGAATCGATCAAGCGTTGTTCTTTGATCAGAGGTTCCTCCTCGAGGTGGCTTAAAATCGTCCAAAGCAACGATATTCAAAGCTTCTTAACTCGGTCAGTTTTAGTCGCAGAAAAGTGGATTTTTAAAAATATGTTAGTGTATCACGAAAATTTTAATAAATATGAATAATAAGACCTGAAGACTGCATAATAAATTTAGACTTCGTAATTTTTTTGTACTCTAAAAGCACAATTCTTTAAGTCGTTTAAATTATTTTCCCAATTGGAAGTATATGTCTATCTTCGGTTTAGAAACTAGCTAGTGGGCGACGTTTAGAATGGACACCTTGTCAAACAGTAGTGGATCATCTATTCTAATAGTGGATCTATATAGAGAATCAGAAATTATTATTTGAAAAAAAATAATGCTCAGAGTAAAACTAAATTGGAACAGCCGGAATAGCGAACTCACCATCATTTGATGGTTTTCGGGCTAGGGTTAAAAACTGTACCTAAGTGTGTGTAGTCGAACAAACTGCAACCAGTTACACAACAGATTATCAAAATACAACGATTAATTTGAAAAACGCAGCAACGTAAATTGTCTGCACTGTTTTGCGAAAACAACAATTTGCATTTCGGAGTTGTTTCCCAGTTCTCACTAGTATCTAGTGAAATATACGCCTCTCGGGAAAGCAAACGCCTTCCGCTACAGCTTGGAGAACTCTTTCCAAGAAAATCCAGAAGCCTACTGTAGCTCATATACCAACAAGGCTAATCATACAATTAATAAGTATCTCAGAAGCCAAAAAACTTTTTCGCCATCCAGCATCATCTCGCCCCAAGGAGTTTTCAACTTAATTAAAAATATCAACCCACGTAAAGCCACGGGATCGGATGGAGTTCCTAATATAGCACTCTGGATGCCTACCCTAAATGCAGTTACACATCTATCAAAAATCTTCACCAAATACCTTGCTCTGTATCGCTTCCCGACATCATGGAAATTAGCACACGCGCTAATGTTCTCGAAACATAATCGAGACCGCAATCAACAGGAGTGGCGCTAGTGTTTGCCGACGGGGGGGGCACGGTCTCCCTGACAGGGGGACCACGACTTGATGTACGGTTGGAAAGTGTAATGAAATTAGTCTCAAATTTTTGCTAGATTTTTATATATCTACTAGTTGAGTACCCAGTTGCGTGAACGGAATACAAAAATTTTCTCCGACGGGGGGGGGGGGGGCCAGCATCGAAGACAGGGAGACCTGCCCCCCAAATTGGCGCCACCCCTGCAAATAAAGCGCCTCAATCTCATGATGCCATTTAACTCAAGTGAAACTTGATTGGCTAATCGGATCTCGTCATCGGCCACATGGATTTCTCACCAATATTCTAGTAACCATTTTTATTTTGAATGTGCGCGTTGTTTTGAATTATAAACTTATGATGCTTTACGTTTTCAGTGAAAAAGCGTCGCTACGAGGTTCCCGCTTTGCTGCTAGCGAAGCCGCTGATGTTAGCTGACAAACCAATCATGTTTGACTTGCGTCAAGTGGTATCATGTGATTGAGGCGCCTGTACCACAAACTACCAAGCTCCTACCGACCCATCAACCTCTTAAACAACATAGGAAAAACTGTTAGAAAGTTCTTTTCATGCGGCGATTTTTTTTAAAGTGTTACTAATGAAAAAATCAAGAAACACCTCCCCCCCACCCTTATAAAAAACCAAACCCCCCCCCATTCGCCCCGGGGGGGGGGAACCCTCTCCGTTGTGTTCAAGACTGATCTCAAGTACTTTATAATAAATGTAGTATCTCTTGATCCTGTGGCCTCGACCAAACAGCACAAGCATAATAACGCTCTTCAATAATTTGTTATTACGTATACTTCGGTAAATTCGTAAACGACTTCTGGCTTTTAGAAAAAATCTTATTTCTTCGCCAATCACGAACATGCGATTTATTTCAACACCAAAACTTTTTGTAAGGCAAAAGTAATGATGTAATTGTGTTCCTTCTGTACCGGAAATGTAGTTTTTTACTCTTGAAATCAACAACTGTAAATATTTTTGGAAAAAGATGACATTCATTTTTCAAAAAAATTTGGTTACAATACTCTTTATGAATATTAAAACAGACCAAGATGTGTTTTTGTTTTGACTTAATAATTAGAGTCAATTTTAATGAATAATATTTATTAGGTAAATCATGAAATTCCGGATATTGCTACCATATTCATTAAAATGAGAATGAAAAATGGCGCCTGAATTTAACTTTCTCCCATCCAAGCTTTCTTACGTCAATGTACTACTATGTTAAAAACATTTAGGAACTTATTAAATATTTTCTAAATGTAAAAGAATCACACCATTCTCTGAGTCATATGACCAACTATACACAACGGGTTTAATCCATTCCAAATATGTACAGCACATGCACACATCTCGTGATTACAGGCATTCAAAACTTCCTGTCACAGAGAAGGCAAAGTCGTGGGAGCTCCACAGGGGTGTAGTGGAGCTGGAACGGCGTTCCAGCACTGCTTTACAATTTTTTAACTTGTTGGTTTTTTTACAAAACATGAATAAGAAAATTGTAAGATACTTCCTTAAAATAGCGTGATCTTTGACTAATCCTTACCCTCGAAAAGATAATGGATATTTCAAATGAATAAAAGTAATAGGCCACTGGCAAGTGGTATCAGGAAGAGGTTAAGAATATTACGGTTGCAAACATTTAATTCTATTTTATGTTTTGATTCTGAAAACTAGTGATATTTTCCATATTACTTATTAATGTCTTGATTTTATTCTGCACATTACTTAATTACAAATCAGCATTAATTTTTAAAAAATTATTCTGCAGCATGTTCATTATTTTCATGTTTAATGCAATAAACATTATGCTAATGTTTGATGAAAAACAAAATGTTAGAATATGCATTATTTTAGTGTTGACGTTTAATTATTATACGATTCCAATACCAAATAAAATAATTATACATTTGAAATGTAAAAAATATTTCATTGTGAAGTGATTCCCTTCTTACCCACCTCGGCTATCTTTCTCATCTTGCCCCCCCCCCCCCCCACAAACAATATCACCCAGATCAGAGCATTCCGGCACTGCTTAATTTACAACTAAACCACTGGTGCTTCATCACGATAAGACGCCGACTCATAAGTCCCTCCTGGGGTCAAAACTTCAGATTACAGTACTTCTACAACAGCTTATTCCCCAAATCTTGCCCGTTCGACTTTTTCTTCGAATGAAGAATTTGCTTTAAGAGCAACAATTCTTAAATTCCAAAGAAGTGCAGTGATAAAGGCACTGGGGAATGCTTGGAATCCATATTTACATCTTTGTTTGAATGGTGACAAAAATTCAACTGTGCAAGATAGTTACTTCGAAGGAAACACCAAACAAACAGGTAATAAAATAAATTCCGGAACTTTTTGATATAGTAATAGCAGATGTTTATTTTTAAAAAATGAATTGTTTATAAAAAGCAATTATAAATAACTGGTGGAATCGAATGGCCATTGTAAAACATCTCAGACATTTGTTGGAAATAACTAAAATTTCAAGAATCCCATCTCATATTTTCCTTATCCTTTCTCGAAAGCTATTCAGAATGCAGTTCACTTTCACAAAGATTTGTTTTATTGTGCTTTCTCAGAAGTAATAATATTTTTTTCATTGGTAACAGCATTTAAAAACTAACACTCCCCTCTTTTTTTAAAAAAAAATATTCTACATATAGTAAACCTTATTATAACGAATGCTATAAAAGAAAGATCGAATAACACAAGTACCATATATGGATAAGAAATAAAAATATACTTACTATCACTGACACTCTATTAGAAAGATGGTGTCTAGTTGTTAACAATTATGACCAATTAAATGGTATTAATACAACACATCTCTTTAAAAAGTCTTTATAAAAAACGAATTGTTTTTCTTTTAATAATTTTTATTAGTAAAAATAAATAAACAAACCTATCATTGTCAGACTTCTTTTTTGCCTCTCTATATTTAAAATATATCTCATGGTCGATTGGTTTGAATTTTATGAAGTCACCACCACTATTCTGCAAGTTTTTCCGAGGAAATTTAAAATCAGTGGTCATTACACATTTTAAAATTTGATATGAAGATATTTTTCACAGTGACTTGCAATATATCTTCATAAGGAACAGTAAAGAGTTCACGTCTATACAAGGTTCTAGTTGACAAGTTATTGTTAGAGCAATGCCTTATTTTAAATCTCTGGAAGATTTACTGGAGCAGAACCTTAATACATTAATGGTACATTAAGTTGAACTTTAGCTGGAAAATGCAAACAGCACTTGCACCTGAATTTACAAATTTCTGCACAATGTTAAGAACTAATAAACAGATGTAAACAAAATGTGAAAGTAAATTAAATAATAAATAGCCACCTTCGACAACCAGCTGTACGCTGGTAATATTAATAGTCTGTAGTTCTACTCGCAACTAGGCGATTGTAGAGGCGGAAGGCCTCTGCCAAAATTTTATTTTGCGATATATCTCAAAAATGGAGGAGGGTAGGTGGCAGGTGACCAATGATAATATATCTAGACATCATAAGCTTTCTTACAAAATAAAAATTATCGAAATTGGTCCAATGGTTGGGGCCCGTCTTACATTTTTTTCCCCATAGAGAATCTACAATGGAGGAGTATTTTCTAGATTTCCACCGAAACTGGAAGGTGGTGGGTGGCAGGTGACTACTGATGACATATCTAGACGTCACAAGCTTTCATACGAAATAAAAATTCTCAAAATCGGTCCAGTGGTTGGGACAGGGGGACCACCTCATGGCTTTTCCCCCATACAGAATGGACAAGTATTTTCTCGATACTGGAGGGGGGGGGGGGGCAGGCAACTATTGATGACATATCTAAACATCATAAGCTTCCATATGAAATAAAAATTATCGAAACCAGTTAAGTGGTTGGGGCTGGAGTTCTGGTCTCGCCAATTATTTTAGATATATAGATAAAATGCCGAAGGTAAGCCTGGAAAAATTCTAAACCTCGTGTTTCAAAGTTCAATTTATATTATAAATTTGGGTGCAAATGCATTAATATGAACAGAAAAACTACATTGTTTGATAAGAAGAAATTCTACACCACAGCCTTTCATTCTAAACTATCAATGTTTTCTACTAAAGGTGACAGTGCACCTGGATAAATCTTTACAAATACTATCTTGAAGATAAAAACCAGTTTAAGCAACAAAACTAGTTACTGATGATAGTTATTTAAATAAATAACCATAAGATCCAAAGTTGGTTTTTATTTGTTTTTCAAGTTGATTTTGTTTAACTTGCTTAGAATTTCCTTAATAAAACTATCAACAACATGAAATACATTTCTAACAGTGGAAGTAAACATGAAATCTCTACAAATAATAAAGGTATGTGTCTGTATGCGTGTTGGCACTCTACATGGCAGATGTTAGATCTAGAGCAGCGAAATTTGACACAAACATACTTTGGAGGGTGAGAATATGCACCTCTTTTTTGGAAATTTTAATTATAATTAAAACTTAAGCAAAATTTTGGTGTTTTTCCTTATAACTTGCAAAAATATTACAGCACAAAAATCATTCTTACACCATCTGAAAATGCAAAAATGCATCTTCAATTATATCAATTTTTCCCTCTAATTTTAATAAATTTTTAAAAATATTATATATTGCAATTTTCATTGTTGCAATGAAATTCAAAACTATTTTCACTGTTAAAACAAATATTCCATTGTTGAAAGCAAAGGTAATAAACCTAACAGAATTTTCTTTCTTTTATTTCATCAATTTTTTTGTGAAATCTATAAACAAAACCTTCTAACAGGAAATATATCCAGTATGCTGCATGATTATGGTTGCTAAGTTTTGATTCTTTTTATCAGCATATGCGCATCTCCATTTTAATGTTGAAATCAAATGTGTATTTTGAATGAGGAACCAGAAAGTGAAGTGAGCGCCAGCAGCTTGTAATTGGATGTTACACGACATCGACAGTTTCTTGACTCCATTAGAGACCTTCATGTTGACAAACAGAACATATGTGAAGCTACTAAAAGAACATTATTTAAATGTCCAGATACTAAAAGAACATGGTTTAAATGTCTATCACAATTTGAAGTTTAAAATAAATTGGTTAAGAGAACCATTAATATCAAATTATGTATCATGTACTGACATTATAATTTTGACAAAAAAGCTGGTCATTGAAGACAGCTAGTAAATAAATAATGATAGCAATATTATTAACTGCTCACTTATATGCAACAAGTAACATTTTAAAATTAACTAATAATTTTTACATATTTGATGAAAATTATTCATAGAGTGAGACCTTCCCCCCCTCCAAATACACACATGCTATATTTTTTTCAGTTTTAAGAAAAAAATTTCTAGCAATATTATAAGTTAACCCCTCAAGAGTCGCATCTTCTTTGCTATCTAATAAGATGACCCCTCCTGTTTTGGAAAGGGGCTGTCGTTTTCATTCATTTAAGAAGGCTCAAGAATACTTGAGATGCTTTTGGATTCTATGTAATTTGTGTGTCAAATTATAAAATTAATTAATGATTAAATTTTAGTTTATAAGCATAAAAGGAGATCATTCGATGCACGTCAATATGATGGGTGCAACAGTTAAGGGGTTCTGCTCCTGCCTGCCAATCCTTCCTGGTTTACTATTAAAACCACGCTCATTTTGCTTGATGTAATTAGAACACTGTGCATGCATCCTAGCAAAAAACATTTATGGTTGAGGTTAATAAATTTGATTTTGATGTTTTAAGTTAAATTGCCACAGAATAAATTCGCTGGCCTTGAAGATCTTTTTCTTGATTTTGTAAGCATTTAGAAGACCAACTGAGCATTCAAATGACACTAACAAAGAAAATTATGAAAGTGAAAAAGAAAGGAAATAAGAGTTTTAAGATATATAAAGAGAACCCTAAAAGCAAATCGGTAAGACTTAAGAACGTGGTGCAGTTTCATCACCAAGCTCACCATAATCCCACCAACCATTAAAAAGCTCTCTAAAAGGGAAAAAGTTGAAGGGTTACCACACTTGGTGAATAATCACCCAAAAGAAATTTCATTTTGGTGACTGCACTGTATTTTGAAGTCTGACCAATATGCTGAGCATGTTGAAACAAATTATTTCTCCTTCTTCCCAGAATGCCTTTCAGAACTTTCTACAATTAATCCATTTACACATTGAATTTGTCTTCTTTCGTTTTTTCAATTATATTTTTAACAGTATTATTAACTCATTGAAAAGAAGAAATCCTAAATCACGCTTGTTTGCTAACATTTGGAAAGTGAAATCATTTGATCCATCAATTGTTATAAATGTTGCCAGATACTACAGCGAAATTACCTATTTTTTGGGAGCCACACAAGAGAAATAAATAATTAAAAGACCAAAATAAAGATAAGATTAAATAAGAAGCAACAAATAAAAAATTGAAAAAAAGACTTTATTAAACTTAAGTAAACATCCAAACATTGCTTATTGAAGATTTTATATTTGAACAAGTGTAAAAAAATACTTCTAAAGAAGCTCTTCAATGGTTTTTAATGAGGAAATACTTTTCAAAAATCTAACAAACAGCTTAGTACAGGAGAAGTAATTGACTATTAATATATTACTGTGCATTTCAGATATTTTCATGCTTTGTCATAGAACTTTGTTTTAAATACATTAAAAAACATTTTTTCTCAGGAATACCATTAACCGAGGAAGCGTGAAAAAAAGTAACTAATAAGTGCCTCTGGGGTCATCCGGTCTTCTCTGTCCACAGGTGTGGCTTACAGAAAAGCCATCATATAAGTTTAGTCCAGGAACTTATCAGTTTGCTTCAAAAAAAATCCCCTACTGTTGCCACAAAATGAATACCTCCAGAACATTAGCATCTGTATGTAAAATGTTTTCTAAATAAATTATTGAATTTTAAATATTAATTAAATCAGATACTTATACAGAATGTTACAGATATATTCCAGAGGCTTCATTCTTTGTAAAGGCAACAGCAGGATTTAACCTCAGCAACCAGATTGCTCAGTCGATTTTCCAGATCTTTTCGTTACGGATAATGTTGTAAATATCTGAAAAAAATTAAAAGTAGTTTATAGAATCAAATGCATAAAAAGCAGCTTATGAATATAAAATACAATTTTTTTTAACCCGTTCAGGACGAGCGGCGCATATGTGCATTTGTGCTAGATTCCCCTCAGGGACGAGCACTGCTTCTGTTCATTACACGAAATTGCCTCTGTGGGACAAGCGCTACATATATGCATTGGGCTTTTGGAGCAAAATGTTTTCTATCAGATGGCATTTCTATTCCGTTTCTTTCAAAAGATTAATCTCGTACATAAGTATTTCTCTCTCCGAGGTCAGATTGCAGTTGGTCACGTGTGTCTGTGAATCATTGGATTTTCAGGAGTATAAACAGAAACACGTGCTAGCAAGTTTAAAGAGGAGAACATGCTAAAGAGCTCCTTAACTCATTTTGAAGTGGTCGTTTAAAATTTCTCCTTTCGCTTGGGTCAGAATTTTATGGGAGATATTCTGTCGAGGGTTTTATGCCTCTCAGTTTTATTTGTGCAGTCATGGCTAAAAAGGTGTTATCTTTCCGAGTAAGAAATTTGTAAATTTTTAAATGGCCATCTACAGATTTTTCGGAAAAAATTGACAAAACAATAAATTATTAGAGTTCTTTAGATAATTCCGAATATTCAGATTTTGAATTGGAAGAGGATAGTGCTAATTTATCAGTTCCAATTCTGTCATGTCAGTGGAGTATTAAAATAAAAGATTTTTCATAAGGCTTTGAAATGTTATTACAATTTTCTTGAAGTATTTTTTAATATTAAATGCATATATTTATTTTTTCCCTACGTTTTCATATTTTGAATCAATAATCTAATGTTTATTTAGGTACTTTCAATTATAGTGAAATACACCATATTTTTACTTTTATTATTAAAAATCCAGTATTTTAATTAGATGTTTTTATTATGATTTAGAAAATGATATCTTATCACATATTTAAAGATGATTTCATTTCTATGTAAAGGGTACTTTTTATGCATTATTATATAATGCTTACTTTTTATGAAATTTAATGTATAGCGGAAGATACATTAAAAAAGAAACTATATTTAATGCTTCGGCCGATGGGGTTAATGCAATCAAAGATTTAATTACAGAATAATGAAAAGATAACTAGCTTAGATTTTAAATTCGTAAGGGGTTTCAAAAAGTAAACATACAACTGCCTATTTTCATAAAAAAACATTTTTATTTGATATCCATTGTATATTATTTACTAGGACATGCTTTATTTTTCTACATAACTGCCATCATTATCTGAACACTTGTTAAGAATAGGGATGCAACGAATATTAGGCCCTTTTGTCAAATATTGAGCAGATATTTGGACGAATAATTTCAGGATATAATAATTTTTTTAAAATGTGCTTTTAAATATATTATTTGCTTCCTAAGAGTTTGAAGAAGTTAATATTAGAGAACACAGATGATCTACCACCCCTGTATTTATCAAGAATATTTATTTTGTATCCAAAAGAGTTCATAACACCACTTCATTACATTTTTTTATTCATAATGTTTACATACGCGAAACAATTTCTTAATGAAAATCCACTGAATTGGCACAACAACTGTAAACACATTCTACTCTAACCAGATTTAGCAAAAGGAGGTAAACATAAACCAGGGGAAACGCAGGTCACAGACATCATTACTAAAAAGAGCAACAAAAAATATCTTCAGAGGCCTATATTCATCGCAACTTTACTTTTTGAAAATACCTCGTATATCTTGCATTAAATCAATACCTTTTCCTTCAATTTTGTTACGACTTTTACGAGTCTACTCTCATGAAGATCATGAAAATAATTATAGGCAACAGCAATTCAAGTTGACATTACAGAGAAAGCTACAAACAGCCAAAGCACATATGAAAGACTACAAATTTTTAATCATTTCAGGGCTACAGAAACAGAATTCCATGAAATTAATTAATTTTCATCCTAAATGTTGGGTTTTGTTGACAAGAATGTAAGCAAGCAGCATTTAAAACTAAATTAATACCAAATACATTTATATAATAAGGATATTTAACCGAGTATTATAATACATTTTGTAATTTTTGCTGGCATGTTAACTTGAGTCGTCAATTTCTACAGTTATAATTTGATAAAAAAATATTCAAATGTTTACATTTCTTTTTTCCCCTGATGGGCAAATTAAAGCACTATTTTAAATGAGGAATCACAATGCAAATAGTTTTCCACAGCACATTTAAAACAGGTATTTGAGTCAGCACAATCATGAGACACTCAACTATCTATATAGTCTCTGAAATACAAAATGTTTTTCCTTTGTACAAGGGTATACGAGAAAGTAAGGTTCCCCATTTTTTTTTTATTTTGAGAATTTTAAATATACAATGAAGGTGTAGCATATATGAAGGTGCCATATGTACCTTATTTTTCTACACAGTCAATTTGTTTATTGAGACATTTATTATACCAGTAGATCAATGAATTTAAACCTTGGTACTAGAAAGATGTGTCCAGATGATGAAACCAATTTTTGGCGGGTTTTTTAATGCCATCATCCGAGTAAAAACTGTTGTGTTCGAAGGCATTTTTTACGATTGGAGAATAAATGAAAGTCGGAAGGAGCCAAATCAGGACCATAGGGTGGATGTGGCAGAATTTCCCAGTGCCAGAAATCAAACAAATTTCATGTGGCATGCAAAAAATGTATTGCTGATCACACTTCTTCCTTTGACCATTATCGCAGTCAGTTCATCATTTTAAATGCATGCCAAATAAGCAACCATTAATTGTTCTAGACAGAGTAAATAAAATAACTTTAATACCTATGAAACATTATTACTATCTATCCCCGAAGATATAAAAAATACATTTCGTGGAAAAAATAGGTCTTGCTTTCTGATACACCCTCGTACATATTTTCCTCAATATCATTATGTGATTGTGAAAACATTACTAGTGAAAACTAAGCATTTTGAGCGTGCTATTCCCCTGCATGGTTTCTAAGACATTCTGGAAAATCCCCTTTACTTTTACAGCATACAGGCGTGTTAAACACTTCTATGCTTAACTCCCCCAAAAGTGTTGATATCAGCAGAACTGAAATATCAAACAAGTGGAAAAAATGAAATGGTTTGAAAAGCTGAAGTAATTGGAAAAATACTAGGTGAACATAGTTATTCTGAACTTTAAAAAAAATTTAATACATGAAAACAGAAAAAAGGAACTTACTTCAGCACAAGTTGGATGGATACCAATTGTAGCATCAAAATCAGCTTTAGTTGCACCCAGTTTTATGCCAAGAGCAAAGCCTTGAGTTACTTCACCAGCATTTGGTCCCAAATAGTGAAATCCAATAACTCTCTCCTGTGAAAGATTTTTTTTTTAAACATTTTCTTAAATTTTAATCATTAACTTATGGTAAAAGCTTAATCAGTTTAATACAACATTATCAAAAGGCAATTAATGAGTTCAACATCAAAAGATCCTTTTTAGAATGATAATAAAACATGTTCAATTTAACTTTTTTTTTTATGAAAGTCGTATCATAAGCTATATAAATAAAACAGAAATATCAATTGTTTTTTGTACGGTATAGAAATCTAAACTACTGAAACTCTTCTACTCTTGAAATTTTGCTCACAAATATTATGAAGCATAAGGAAGGTTTCAGCAAAATTAATTAGTTAATTTATCAATTAAAAAACTATGCTTCCATTACACATGCACAGTATTGTGCAGTAAAATAATGTGGCAGCACCCAAGATTTAAATAGTAAATTGAATATTAAATAGCAAAACTTGAAAGATATTTAAATAAGGTTTCTTTTTTTCCTTAATGATATTGAAAAATATCTTAACTTCAAAATTATTTAAATTATTTTTTAGACTTTGTTACTTAAAAATTGATTGAAAACTTGACTATTTGCTTTTAATGGTCAATGGAGGTTTAAATTTAATGTTGAAAATGGCTACCTTCATATTCCATGGTTTAAACACATTATATACTCAAAATTTTTAATTAATAATTTTTAAAAAATGATTCAAAATTTAATAACTTATGAAAAAAATTAGCTTTCTGCAGTTTTTAAAAATTGTTTAGGACAGTCTATAATTTTTGAAGAAACTAAGAGATTTTAAAAATCCTGATGCAACAGATTTGCTCATTTCAATTAAAAATAAAGGTGCAAAAAAATGAAAAAATTCTTTTGGAATTCCATTGAGTGCTAATCTATACAAATAAGACTGAAATGCCATAATGTTTAATTATATTTCATGGCATTCTCTGATAATTATTTTTGACTTATGGAGAAAATTAGCTTTCAGAGATTTTAAAAAATCATTTGGTTTAATTGATATTTTCATTTTAAAACACGTTTCAGAAAAGAAAAGGTTTTTGTTTGTTATAATAATTTATATAACAATATTTTTTACATTAAAACTATTAGATATGAAAGTATTTTTATTCCAAACACTGGGTTAAGACAACTAGTATGTTTATAAAATTCCTTGGAAATTTTTTGCAACCATACAGATTATTTGCCAGACAGAAAGAAACCTCTCTTTATTAAAATGAAGCTTTCTGCCTTACATTTGATTTCACATTAAACAAAGTGCCTTGGAATATTGAATTAAAAAAAAAAAATATCGCTTTGTAGATCAAAGTAGGATTTTTATTTACTTGTATTTAATATTGTTACAGTCATGGAAAGTCGCTTCCTAGCAATGCAGGTCTTATGGTTGGGAAGAGGGTTTTACAAGGTGAAGCATGGAGTGACCTCAGCGGCTCTCGTGGCACGCATGACCTTGGCGACAAACTTGGCGACCATTTTGGTGACAAATAGATTATTCCCGAAAATGCAACCCTTTTCTCGATATTTCTATTAGGGGCCGAGATCTAGGATTTTCATGAAAATTCTATGTGACGTCACGGCCTAACGGGGAGAGTATATAAGACCGTGTTTGGACCACAACAGCGTCTTTCGAACGACTGGTTACTTCATTGTGAAGCGTAAACGTCTTCGGAGTTCTATCTGCTGTGTGAGCTAATCAGCTGATGAGCTGAGCTGTTATTGTCGTGACTAGTTATTTGCTGACTGTTTGTGCTGTTAGATATCAAAGTGCCGAACTGTCATTACCTGTGAATTGTTGTCTATTTACATTGGTAATCTGTGCAAGGACTATTGTTTCCTGTACCTGTGCTACGTGTTTTCCTGCATATTTGTAGATAAACCTTCATTCTCCATTATCCTGCGTGTTGGACTGTTTACACCATACACCCACGGTAAGATTTTGTGCAACAATATATATTTTTTTAAATTTTCTTTTTAAGGGATACTGATGGAAAAGAAAAATGCTAACAACTTCACCACAAAATTATCAAAACAGATAGAAATTCTCATCTTGGCTTCAATATTTCGAATACTTAAAAAAAAAAATTAAAAAAAAAAAAAAATGGCATTTACTTATGAGCAGATACATAATGCATCTATTCTATGATTCAGAAGTAATTTCTTTTAACTTCATTTTACACAAGGACTACAAACTCGCACTATTTAACATTATCATATTCAAATAAGAGGCTACAAAAAAATATTGTCATTTGGAGGAAAAAAAGAAAAGGGATATAGGAACAATCTTTGAATGTTCGTTCTGACCTTTGACACAATTTCGTCATGACACAATTTGGTGCATTTTATGCTTCATAGAATGATGAAAAAAAAAAAATAATAAGTAGGCATTTTACATGCCTTGTTTTTGAATGACTGAAACTAAAATTTTACACTGATTTACAATTATGGTCAGAAGACCACATGGCAAATTCCATTTATCTAAGTCATAGCATTTTCAAATTATATTATTCACATGCACACAGACAGTCAACCTTTAGACGGAGTCAACTTTCTCCCGTTACCCGTCGTCTGTTGATAGTAAACACCCCCGCCTCCATTCTCCCGCTAGCTAGATAGTGTGTGATGTTCTTTAGTGATGAATAAATAGGCAGGCTGTCTACTAAGATATATTCTAAAACATTATTTACATATATATACACATCCTTAGATAACACACATAGGTTTGAAAAGAAAGTAACAGAGAAAAAAAAAAAAAAAAAGTTAAGCATAAACAACAGTTTACGTTTTCAGTTCATCTCGACATCAAGAACAAAGAAACCGTCTCACGGCGACCACAGCCCTTTCTCTGTCTGTCCCTTATCTTCCTCCTTCCTCGCCCCCCATCTTCTGCAAATCCGCGTGACTTGTCATTTTAGGGGCCAGTCAATGAACTCTCCACAGCTGGGGGGGGAATTACAGGACTCATACCGCCCTCCCTGGGAAGCACATTGTCACCTCAGAGACAATGCTGCTGCTTGAAAGTGTCACGAGTTGCTCATCATCAGACAACCATCTCACAGAGTAAAGGGGTCCTGAAACGAAGAGAAAATTTCCCAAAAGCAGTACTTGGTCGCAAACAGTTGGAAGGAATAGATAAGAGGTGGGAGAGCAATTGATATACAGTCCCAAAGAAGAGAAATAGAAGTTAACACAATACAAATTCGAAATAAAACATACTGAGTAAGTATATATAAAAAACAATACCGCAGTTACAACATAAAGTAAATAAAAAGTTTAAAAAAAATAACAAGATTCAGAACATAGATGGATAGATGATTCCGTGCACTTCTGGAAATATATATTAATTACTTTGCAGTAATCTGGACAAAGTCTGCATTACCGTGCATACTTCCCATACGATATGATATTTTTTACATAGTATCTTTGTAAGGCTAAGGACCATCGTGTGAGTTTTGCACTATGAGGAGTTTGCTGAGCGAGATCGTTAGAGGTTGTGATCAGGATGAT